>PVJA010005730.1:0-77426 GCA_004027025.1 Myocastor coypus
GTGGCAAACTGGAATCCATCCCCCTGCCTTGGTCTCCCAAGGGCTGGGATTAAAAGCGTGCCCCACCACACCCAGCTTCATTTTATACTTTCTGACAGCACTCATTTTGCTGTACACAGAACTCATATGCATTCTGCTTTACTGAAAAATACAGTTTGGTGCACAGATTTGCCAGGACTTTCCAAGTCAGCATGGAACTGCTGTTGTTGAACTCAGACCTACACTAGTTGAAAAGTCTCAGTCCCACTGCTCTGTGACAGAGGCTTCTGGAAAGCAGGCCTGTCTACTATCAGGGAAGGCCAATTCTAACTCTGAAAAGAAGCCAACCTGTCAATGAGTCCAGTGCAATAGAAGTTAATCCAAGGTAGCATGTGAAGGGTGGAGGGCCCTTTATCCACTGCATGAGCATGAATCTTCAGTTTTCCTGTCAACACTGAACATCTAGAAGAATCTATAGATCAGTAGTGGTCTCTTTGTATTGAATTGGCTTAGTCATTCATGTGGAACCTTGATACCTTCTGTGTCATGGCACTGCGACTGTATGTGATGGCCGGTCCCTTTGGTAGTCAGCGCAATCAAATCCATCCCCAAGCCTTGTCACGAGACCCTTGGCACACAGGTGACTGATTTCAAATAGTCACATGTTCTAACCTTGGGGAAGCTTCCTGTAGCTCTGCACCAAAGTTTACGAGAACTTGATGGGTTCATCTGAAAGAATTGGTTTTTCAACTTTAAAATTAAAAAGAAAGAAGGAAGAAAAGGAAAGAATAGAAAAAAAGAAAAGGAAACAAAAGAAACAGGAGCGAGAGTTTCTGGAATGCCACAAAAATATTACCATAGTGATAGAATAGATTGATTATTTAACAAACACATAGTGAGAAATTTCTCAGTACAGCTCAGAAGCCAGATTATGAGCAGCAAGGAAAAACTTCTACTTCCTGTCCCAAAGGAGCTTCTGGTCCAGGGAAGAAGAGACGGTGGTAAGCGTGGCACAGCACGGGGCAGCTGGGACAGAGGGAGTCTGTGCTAAAAGCACTTTGGCAGGATCTAGACTGAGCTCTAAATAACAGAAAAGTCACACAAACACTGGGGAAGCATGCTAAGCTAGAGACCAGAGTCAGAGGTCTTTTAAGGTGTGGAGGTAGGATTTTATGTTTACAGTAGGAAGAAGTCACTTAGGGAGTTTAAAACAAATAATCTGCCTTATATTTAAAGCAATCCTTATGGTGGCTTGAGGGAGAATTACGGTGTGCCAACAGCAAAAGAAGAAGGACCAGTTCCGGAATTGTGTTAATTCTAAAAACCACATTCTAGTTCAAATAAAGCTCATGAGAAATGGCTAGGCAAAATTTACCTAAAGCCATTGTGAAGGAGAGGAAGCAAATTGGTTAGATCTCAGGAGTTATTTTTATTTCATTTTTTTTTTTCTTGTTTCAGAACTTTTGTTTGTTTGCTTATTTATTTTTTTATGGCCGGCTCAGCCTGCCCTGAGGGCAGAGCTGGTGCAGCATGTGGTGCTGGGGATCGAACCGCAGTCCCTGCAGCCGCCTAAGCTTTCCTATGCAGGCTCTTTAGACCACTGAGCCATCCTGTGGGGCCCTCAGGAGTTATTTTGAAAGCTGTTTATGTCCTTGGAATTTTTTGCTGAGACAGTGATAGAAGAAAGAAAGAAAAAATTAAAAATGACTGTGTAGCTGGTGCGTGCTTGTGATCCCAGTGCTCTGGGAAGTCAGTGTGTTTGAGCCCAGTCTGGCCAATTCAGTGACTTGCCAAGACCCTGCCCCAAAATAAGAGAGTGGTGGAGAGATAAAAAGGGAAAAAAGAGAGAGGGAGAGAAGGAGAAAGAAGGAGAGAGGAAGAGAAGGAGGGAGAGAGGGAGGAAGGATGTAATTCTAGTACAAAAAAAAAAGAAAAAGAAAAATAAGAAGGGGTCAGGGAGACGGCTCCATGGCACAAGTGTCCACCTGGCAAGTGCAAGGTCATGAGTTCGAACCCTGGACCTGCAAAAAAAAAAAAAAAAAAAACCCTGATTTTTCACATTCTCTCCTTGACTCTTGAGCAGCTAGGGGTGAGTGGTGCTACAGTTTGCCAAGGTTGAAAAACTAGAAGGACTAAAAATTAGATTAGATAGCAGAGGATCAGGCCCACACACCTGCAGTTCCACTCACTTGGAGGACTGCAGCAGGAAGATCTCAAGTTCAAAACTTACACAGGACCTAAGAAACTTACAGACACCCCATTTCAGAAAAAGTATTAAGGGATATGAATACAGCTTAGTGATAGAACACTCCTACATTCAATCCCTGCACACACACACACACACACACACACACACACACACACACACACACCCCGTACTTCCTTGGGCCTAAAATTTGAGATACCTCTCGGACAACACAATGCAGATGTGAAGCAAGGAGTTTATGGAAATGGGTCTGCAGATCCAGGGCAGATTACTGGGCTGCCAATATATAAATTTGGGACGTCTGGATGAGGTCACTAAACAGGAAGTCGAAGTACAGAAACCTCAGATCAAGGCCAAAGAAAATGCTTCAGCACTCAGAAACTGAGCAGAGAGACAGAGAAGGCCAGCCCATGCGGTGAGAAGAAACCCAGAGCACAGAATCTGCCCCGTGGACTGCACAGTTGCGAAACTTCCACTTCGTGCTGACCACAGACCCCGCCGGCCGTCAAGGAGAGACGTTGTAAAACTTGAGCGTGGGAAGACAAAGCAGTGCAGCCTGCCTTTAGGCAAGCCGGAGCCTAGAGCGACTCGGCCCACTCTGCACACTCTCGGTCCCACCCTCAGAGACCCCAGTCAGTGCTTCTGTGCCAACCGTTGCTCGTGTGGTCCTGGGTTGGCACATTGTCCCCTAGAGCCGTTACTTTCATATTAGTACAAGGGGCGTCACACTCACGCTGCGGTGTTTGCTGCTGTTCCCATTTTGAAATTTGGGGGTTCGGACTTTGGTGACACTTGCTTTACCTTTGTCATGGAATTTTTCATATAAAGTAGGAACTGTTGGAACATAGTTCAGCCACAAAGAAGGAAGAACCAAAACATTGTGGGATGTTAGCAATTTGAGGAGAATTAGAGCTGCATTCTCTCTCTTCAGAAGCGTACAAAGAAAGACAGATGTTGGTGAAGTGTGATTTCCGATTTTATAAGCCCAGCCATTTGCTCTTATCTTGATTTGAGAGTATTTGTTATTACCTTTGTGTGTGTGTGTGTGTGTGTGTGTGTGTGTGTGTGTGTGTGTGTGGTACAGGGTCTCATTGCGCAGCTCAGACTAGTGTGATCCTCCTGTTTTCAGCCTCCCCAAAGCTGGGATTATAGGCATGCACCACCACGCTGGGTTTCCATGGCCAGCTCTGTGCACCTGCAGGCTGGGCCTGCAGGGCATGTGATATGGGAGATTGAACCCAAGTCCCTGCTCTTGCCTAAGCAGATGCTTACTCTCCTGAGCTATCTTGCCTACCCTTTTATTACTTTGTTGAAACCATTGAGTTTATTTTATTTTAGAAATAGATGCTTAGATACAAATAGCCCTCATTTATGAGAAGTGACTTAAGTATTATGAGTCAGTGAAACCTAAAGTTTTCTTTCGCTCCCATCCACCCTTTCTCAGAATCTTTTCCTGGTACATGACTAATGTGTTAGCTTCCTTATCCTTCTCTACTCTGCCCCTGACCCAAAGAGGTCAACAGGGTAGGTTATGAATAAATGCTGTCAATATGGCACAGAGAAAGAAAAAAATGCATGAATGGACAGAGAAGACCAGAACATACAATGATGGACCACACCATTTCCATATATACATGCATATTACATATTCTAGGCAAGTCTAGCATGTAATGTATAAGCATGTGTATAGCTCATCAATGAGAAGGAAGTTAATACAATTGAGACTATATTTTTTTAAGAATCATTCATTCTATCCGTCAGTAAATATTTATTCAACATAGAAAACAGGTCACATAGTATTCTGGGTTCCCAGGATATAAAACGTAAGAAAGCTAACCAAATATTTGACTTTGATTTTATGTCGAGAAAGAGGGTGAGTTTAACTAAACGGATATGTAACTACAGTGGCAATGAATTATGGGAAGCAATGAAGCAGGAAGAAGGATAAGAGTGCTGCGTGACAGGATGAGATTTGGGGGACAGAAGGGCAGAGTGAGCATTGGTGTGAAGGTGGTGTTTGAACTACAAACCTGAAGGAGGTGATGAAGTGAAGCAGAATTAAATTGGAGGCTGTTTAGTGAGCAGAGGGCATCGCAAGTGGAAAGCTTGGAAGTAGAAGCGAGTGTGAAAATTTCAAAAGAAAGTCAGGAAGACCAAAGTGGAGTGACAAAAAGGACGAGGGGGAGGTACTTGGACAGAGCAGTAATAAGGACATAAGCAGGTAATAAGTTAGGGATACAATCTTATAAGATAGGTCATGCAATCATGGTATCAGCGTACCCCTGTCACAGCTCAGCTGAAAGCTGGTTGCCCTCCTTAGTAACCTTTTCCTCCTCCAAAGCATTCCAGTTTGGACACCTTAAAATTAGGAGACCACTGGTTCTAACCCAGATTACAAAGTATTGATTTGGATTAGGCTTTCAGCCACAACGTGATAAAAATGGATCAAATCCAAAATTTATTGTACATGGAGAGCTGACGGAATCTGTTGATGAATTTAAATTCCTATGAATGAGCAAAAGTAGCCCACAGAGACATCAAAATCTCAGACCTGGACCGTTAGAAATATAGTTGCAGAGACGAGCAGGAGACTGGTGTGGTTGGAAGAAAAGACGGGACGTTCGGTCTTGATGCATCAGCATTTGAAGGCAGCTCTTAGTGAAGCAGAAATGCTGCCGAGTAGGTGGCTAGAGAAAGGAGTCTGGATTCAGGCCCAGAAACATAAATGTAGGAAACAGACTCGATGAGGTTATTTTATTAAGGAAGAAATAAAAAAATAATAATCAAGTTCACAGACTAAGTCTTGGGCCACTCCAGCCTGAAAGAGAAGTCAGCACAAGGGGAGGTGTGGCCATTGAGCACGAGGGTGATGCCCTGGGATCCCAGGAGCCGAGGGAAGAAAGCATCTCAGAGTGACCACGTTATCACCCCACCCACAGCAAAGTCAGGTAAAAGGTAGAAAGATCGATGTAGAAATCCTGAAGGTTTTGAGAGGCATTTGGGTGGAGCGGCAAGGGGAAAAAATGGAATTACAATGCACTTAAAGAGAGGGCAAGGAAGAGATCACAAGTAGGTGGGATAGCCAAACTCTCCAGGAGCTGTGTGATAAAAAAAAAAAAAAAAAAAGACCACTAGTGGGAAGAAGCTGAAGGGTAAGAGGATCCAAGCATTTTTCATTGTTTCTCTAAGTGCACAGGAGGAGCTGAAATACAGGCTTATCTGATTATTCCAAAGAGCAAAGAGAATTGGTGAGGCAGCATAATTAGAGGTGAAACTGGTTGAGTTGATGTCCTGAATTGGGCTGGGATGAGAAAAGTTGGGATCTGGATGACCCTTCAAAGAGGACGAGGCCACCAATGAACTAACAAGCACGGACCAGGCAGCTCACACAGTCTCTTCAGAGGACTTCCCAGAAGAGGGACACACGCCTGTTGTTTAGGTTTGCAGAGGGTTGTGATGGTGACTTGAAGACCTTCTTTGTGGGCAGCAGCCTTGCAAACATTGCTCTGTTTTCCATTTCCTGTCACGGTCCTGTCACTCTGGTCCGAGGTAAGATAGGGTCTTGCTTTTTGAGTAGAATCTCCTGATTTCTCATTGAATTCTTCTGAATCACTGTAGTGTGCGCCCAGCCACAGCCTGGCCATGAAACTTCAGCACTTCTTTAAAAAATTTTCCTCCTGTCTGCCCACAGAGGCTACATCCCTTCAGGTAAATTATTTATTTATTTATTTATTTATTTATTTATTTTGCTACACTGGAAGAATTTTTATAGCAGATTCAGAGGGGAGTGACTATAAAGTTTGATGACAATTTAAATACAGAGGCAAATGGCCACTCTGGAAAAATTTGTCCTCTGGGCATAGGAAATTTTCAGGATACCTTGTTATCCTAAGTTATATTGAAATAAGTGGAAAATACATTTTTAGAAAAAAGTCAAGTGTGGTAGCAGAGTTCCTTAACTAGGTCTATGGAGATTTGGATCTCAGACGGCACTGTCACAATTATATCTTAGAAAGTAGCTACTGTCTTCCACATTTCAGTTGCCTGTAGTGTATCTCACTATACAAATGAAATCCAAACTGAAAGATCTTAGCATTCCATCAAATACTGGAATTTAATTCAGTATGAGTTCAGGGGAAAGGCAAGCTATAGTAAAAGTAGTGGGGGTTTTCCTAACAGTATTGTGATACATATAATCCCAAACCAAATAAAAATAGTAAGCAGAAAAAAAAAAAAAAAAAAAAAAAAAAAAAAAAAAAAAAAAAAAAAAAAAAAAAAAAAAAAAAAAAAAAGAAAAAAAGAAAAAAAAAATAGGGGGCTGGGGAGATAGCTCCGAGGCACAAGTGCCTGCTGGGCAAGTGCAAGGTCGTGAGTTCGAACCCTGGTCCTACCAAAAATAAAAAAAATAAAATAAATAAAATAAAATAAAAATAAAAATAAAAATAGTAAGCAGAAATATATTTCTAGGAACATTAAAAAATGACTGAGACCTGAGACTGGGCATGGTGGCACACACCTGTAATTCCAGCGCTTGAGAGTCTGAAAGCAGGAGAACCATTATGAGTTCAATCTGTGTAGTGAGACCCTGTTTAAATACTAGAAAAGAAGGCCTAATCATAAATATAAATTAATACATTTTCAAATGCTAAATATTTGCCTAAATTTTTTTTATATATTTTTCAATACTATTTTTAAAACTTCAAGGCTGGCCTGATATAGCTCAGTGGATGGGGTTCAATCCTCGGCATGCTGTGCCAGCCCCACCTGCAGGGCACGCTGAGATGGTGATTGAGACTGGGTGTGGTAGCACACCTGTAATCCCAGCACTTGGGAAACTGAAAACGGGAGAATTGTTACAAGTCCAATCTGCGTAGTGAGACCCTGTAGACCTGTAAATACTATCCTAAATACAGAAACAAAAGAAAAAAAAAAAACTTCTTCAAATTACTGATTTTTTTTTTTTTTTTTTGTGGGGCCGGGAATTGAACTCAGGTCCTTGTGCTTGCCAGGGAAGCACTTATTCTACTGAGCTATTTCCCCGGCCTAAATTACTGAATAAATGTACAGTGAAAACAGGCTTAGTACACTTTAAATCTGACAAATAGTGTGTTATTTAATGTAGGTTAATAACATTGATTTTATTGCGTATCAATTTCAACCCACCCTGAATAATTTTTCTACCTCTTGTTTTTCTTTCCTTCCTTCAAGCAATGCTTTCTTTCCTAAGTTACTTCCAGCAATTCTTATAAAATGTATGCAATCTTCACTGTGTAACTTGCAAATTGTTGCTAAGGTGAATACGTCATAGGACTTATAGCACTTAAGGTATAGTTGAGAAAAAAATAAACTTTAAAGATTTATTATGGTGTGAGGATACAGACTTCCAATTCAATGAGGAAGAGTTAAGAACATGAGCGTCAGTGAGTCTAAGGATACAGAGAGGTTGGAGAAGGGACAGGGAGGGGACAGAAAACAAATTAAAATGTATTACTGAAAGTAACTACTTCCCGTAATGAAGGTAACCATAATGGACTGCAAATAAGTGTTGGTAAAAATAAAAATTAGAAAGGAAGGAAGGAAGGAAAGAAGGGAAAGCTTTTTGTTGGCCATTGATTAATTTGGCATGGAAAAGGCATAAAATAGATAAAATGCTAAACTTGGAAAATGAATGCATTCTTTTTTTCTCCTCAGTTTCTATTTTGTCCTGAGTCCATTTTGCATAGAATGAGGATTCCCTGCCTTGTGGGGAGCTGGTCCATGCAGATAGCACACCTTAATGATTTCTTTGTCCCCTCCCCCTGGCCCTTTTCTCCTGGTTGTTTCTTGGTCTTCCTCCTTTTTCTAAAAGTTCTAGCTCACTAATTCCTATTACCTAGCTTTTGTTTTGTTCCTTATCCATATTTTGGGTTTCTCATATGAGTGCATCTGATTTTTCTCAGGTTACATGTGGTCTCCAGAAGCATCCATTCTTCCGAAATAGCGCGATGCTCCAGGGTATCTAGGAAAGCTGACAGCAATTCAATCTAATGTGACTTGACTGTGCAATTATATAGATCTTTCAGCTAGCATTAAGTGTCTAGTCATATATTTTATTGGTAGCCAAAAAAGACTTTAAATTTGGTCATGTTTGCAAAGTAAAATATCTACACATCTATCCAGGCTTTTTCTATTTTAATTTCTATCAATTGTGAATATGTTCATAAGTTTCTGCTGAGACCAATTTAAATCCACATATTTTCAATTTTTAATGTAGGGATAAAATGCAAAGTTGATTCTTTATTAATACAAAAAAAGGATTCTGTGACAAGTTAGATGATTCCTCACTGTTTTTCTGGTCAATTTCACTGATTACCAGTGGCACCCATTTATTAAAGGATTCACCAAGCTTAGAGATATAAAATATAAACAAAATGAAATTGGCCCTTGTAAGTATAATGATGGCCTCGTAAACACCATTACTAGGAAGTAAAGCCAATGGGTCACATTAAAATAAGAAACAATATCATAATTAGCAGAGAAAGATGGACTTGAGACAACAAATATGTCATATTCTGCTCCAAGGCTTAACGTTACACCTGGTTATGCCCTTTGATATTTCTGAGAAAAATAAGAGATTTGCTTCCAGGGTACAAAATAAGAATCAGACACCAGCTAGTACTTCACAGAAGGTCACCTTCACTCTTCCCAGGGGGCTGAGAAAACGGCTAAAGCCTCTCCTAATCCAGTCTGAATTAAATGGTGGAGGCAGCGCTGCGGCTTCCCGCTTTGCTCCTGTGCTGTGCCTGATACTTGACTTTTTTATAAAATTAGATTGGATTCCCAACTGGAACCTGAAGAGGAACTAAGAAGGAGAGAAAAGAGGAAAGTGAGGAGACCAAATAGCTAAAGATAACACTAGAAAATTTAGAAAGCTTTTTAGAGTTTATAAATGCATTTAAGTTTATATCTGTATCTTACTTTTTGTGTGTGCATATATATGCACATATATATACCATTTCCATTCTTTCTCATATACATACTAACATCTAATATCACAGACTCTTAAATTATTTTGAACAAAGGGGGAAATTTGACATTTTGAATCATAGGGCATTGAAGAACCCAAGACTTTCAGTGTTGCTCAGAGATAAAAATGATACCAAGAGATGGCCTATAATTGTTATCTATGATTATTAACTACTACCTTCTATATTATCAATTATCTAAATGTGTATATAAATTGCCTAAAACTTATTTACTCTTCCCTGTAGAGATAAGAAACTAAGAAGTGAAGAACAATAAACAAAGCTTAGGGTGGGCTGTAATCTGTTACTTAGTGATTTTAGAAAACTAGCATTTAAAAAGGTGTAGTAGCTTATCTTGATGGATGTTTCCACCCTTATTTGAGACGTTGGTGATTATCCCTCTTCTCCTTGTAAATCTTCTATTGTATGATCTAAATAAAAAGGAGATGTTTCTAGAGTTCTGGGCTCACTTCGAGAGAGACAGATCTCAGTGAGACCTCTGAAGCTGCATTCATGAGGTCTTCTCATCGTTTCTTTCGGCTCTGGATCACAGCATACAACACTTCCTACCGTTATTGTCACTTCATCCTTCTGCTTTATGAACTAGATGACTTTTCAATATTTTCACAGTGAGAGACTGCATGCATTATCTAAGGTTGCTAAAACAAACTAGGATAACTAAGTGGTTGAAACAATAGAAGCCTGCTTTCTTCAAGTTCTGGAGGTTGCAAGTTCAAGCTCAAGGTTTCTGTAGGATGGGTTTCTCCTGGGTTGACAGATTACCGACTGTCTTTTCACTGTACCCCGCATGATCTTCTTTTAAGGCTACCTGTTGGACTGGCTTTTAGTGCCACCAAATAGCACTACTTTAACTTCATCCACGCTTGAAAAGCTGTATCTTGGAATATAGTGATATTTTGAGGTTGTTGGGGTTAAGGATTCAATGTGGCAAATTTGGGGGTAGCACCTGAGGCCCAATCAAAATGTTCCTGCATACCACTGTATTTCCCATCACATGCGATGGCCTAGGCAATATTTTGCCATTACTACTTGAGCAGATTACCAGGGCATCAGGAACGTGAATGCCCTAAAACATCATAGGCTGTAGCATTGAGGTCACTTTTTTTTTTTTTAATTGGGCAAGATAATCAGATAACAGAGGAACTGTCCAATCAGCTTCTGGCAAGAGCTTCCAGACTTCTACTCTAACAAATAGGAAGATACTCTACCTCAGTACTATCCAACTGAAATATATGAACTTTACAGGTACTTTTTAATTCTCTAATGGTCATGTCAAAAAATAGTATGCCAGGAAACAGGCAAAATTAAATTCCTTATATTTTCTTTTTTAAAAATTCCAAAGTGGCATTAATATAAAGAATTATTTAGAAGATCTTCATGGTGAGTCTTAAAATTTAGTTTATATTTGCATCAACAGCATTTTTCATATGAACCAGCCATATTTCAAGTGCTCAGTAATTTCAACTGACTAATGGCTAATGCATGGCCAATGGCTGTGTTGGACAGCATAGTTCTTACATTTGAATACATTCCCTAGGACAGATGTTGCCACAAGCAGTAAAATTCAGTTGAAAGCACCTTCCAATCCAGTGCCACCTTCATTTCTAAGACCTTGTACTAACTCGATTTCCTTTGAGATGCTAGGCTCCAATTTCCATCTAGTTCATGGAGAGAATACATTTGTCACAAGATCCTAAGTAATCCATGAGTATATGGTCTGTACATGTTCCTCATTACAGAGCTCATCTGAAGATGTCCTTCGTAAGAATGAAATGTTTGAATACTCTATGGTCCTCCTAGGCCACCAAAAAAGTAAAGTTGCTACATGGCTGTGGGAGGTTGAAGCCATCTTGGAGCTTTTTACTATGGACCCTACTTACTACCTGGACTTATGTTCTCAGCCAGGTCAAAAGAACTTCTACTCTGGTCTCCAGGTCCTGTTCTCTGAGCCACTCAGAGCCCTTATTATAATTCACAATAGTCCTTGACTGTCATAGAAGTCTGATTGCTTTACCAGTGTGATCTCCAATTGTTTAAAGAGAACATAAAAATGCAATCACACTGTGTCTGAGTCATGCACACTGTAATCTTGAAACTTCTTGGTAATAAGTCCTGATTCATATTTTAAATTTGTCAGCAAATAAGATATGCTGAGAAGCTATAGAGGGTTAGGTCAAGGTGAAGACAAAGTAATGTATAATACTTGGCTCTCATTCTTAAGAAATAGTAGGACCCAGTGGAAGCTCAACTTTACTCAGAGAGATCAAATAGGTAATAATTAAGAGCAACCCAGGATATCAAAAGGGACAAATGAACGGAAGTGGACAGAGCTATCAGGTAAGGCTTCAGAGAGGAGATTAGACTTTTCTTGATCTGAGAATGTGCAGAAAAAAGAGGAGAAACATGTGAGTTGAGAAAGAACATGGTGTGGTGAAGGTCAGTGGGGACTGGTTTACCAGGTGGCAATTTCCCTGGGATGTAGGGATGTGGGTGAACCTGAGGGACATGCAGGCAATTTGAGTAGGTCTTTACAACTTGGTGATTTTAAATAAGATACTATGAGAAAATAAGGGGAAATGTAGGGATAAAAGCTTTCATAAATGAGGAAGCAAAGAGGGGTTGATGGGACGGTAGGAGAATGGAGGAAAGAAAAGATTGAAGTTACATCATGTGTAGGTACAAATACTTTATAATGAATGTGATCATTACATATACCTAAAATGGACTAATAAACTTAATTAATAAAAAAAAATAGACACTGGATAGCTAGGATTCCCAGAAATCAAGCAGAAATTTAATCTGATTTAAATTCTCCTTGACAAAGTAAAGAATGATTAGGAGCCCAGGCAAGGGGAAAGGACTCGGAATTGTTTGGTTTTGTGTGATGAAAAAGTCTGAAAAGGCAATGTAATTCTAAAAAAAAAGACATAGGAAGATAGGATAGAACTTTCAAAAGACATACTAGAACTGAGAAGTGAAAGCATAGCCTCAACTTCTTTCTTTTAGACAACGGAAGGTATGTTTATGTCCTTAAAAGGGCCAGGAACAGTTAAGATGTAAAAGAGATTTATGAGATGGTGAGGTTGCCAAATTCCCTTCTGAGCATATGGAGTTTGAGGACTGTAGAGTGGCACAGATGACAGGTGACTCAAATTCAGCCATCCATAGTTGGACCCAGAGATTATTGAATAGCTAAATTTTATTTCCTTATTAAAAGGAAAAAAATAGAGACATCCTAGGGAATCTAATCATCATGCAAGACATGCCCTCTGAGAAGCAACTCTACAACATGCTTTTTGAAAACAGCCAAAGCCCAATCTCACCTAACCAATCTCTGGACTCTCCCCAGTATCCTCACACTTGCTTCTAAAGTGGGCCCTAAGTTCTGCACAAGTCAGTGCTATACTTCCATCTCTGCAGCCTGAAAACTCTGATCCAGTTGGCAGCAACGATTATGAGTGTGGGTAGTAGAGCCTGAGCACCGTTCCTCGTCAGAGACTTGGTTTTATCTGATTCTCCTCTGCAGAAGAGAAACGACATCTACAGGAAGGGATAATTCATTGCACATGAGCCAAAGAAACCCTGTTGTCAGTTATGAATTTGGCTTGTCCAAGACTGACTTGCCTGTTCCTTCCTTTAACTTACCTTCCTAGCCTTGCCAAGTTGCTTTTGGAGGGAAAATAAGCTTCTTTTTAGTTGGACTTAAATCTAAGTTATCTGCATTGCATCATATCAAGAATGACTTTTTAGAGCTGAGAAGATAGCTCAGCAGCATAAATGCCTGCCTGGCAAGTACAAGGTCCCAGGTTCCATCCCAGGTACCACACACACACACACACACACACACACACACACACACACACAAACCAAAAATAATTTTTTTTATATATTTCTGGTTTCTGGACTGGGCTACAATGATACTTTAGAAAGAAGGTTCAAATTTTCTTTAAAAATACATCCATACCTGTGAAATGGGAAAATTGGTTTACAGCATATTTTCAAGCACTGTTAAAAGCCAGGATCTGGGATCAGTCTTAGAAGAGTGGGTAGAGAGCAGACAGCAACCCACCCAACCGCAGAAGGTAATTCTCTGACAGGAGCATGTGAGGAAGACAGAGTCGGCTTTTGTGTCAAGCAGGTGATGAGATACGACACACCAAGCAGTCCTGTCAGGGGACCTGAAAACAGGTTGAGGTCTGGAGTTGGAAGTAGAGGAAAAGTCTGCACCCACTAGTTGCCGCCTCAGGTGGACAACTAGGAGAGACTCAGGAACGAGGGATGAGTGAGCAGAGCGCTCACAAGAACAGAAGACCCGGCAGGGATTCGTCTCCAGCCAAACCTTCCAGGGACTTCATTCGTGGAATAAGCATGACGACCTGGATTCCTTGATGAATGGATTAATTTATTGAACAAGACAAAATTCCTAGGATAAAAATATACTCCCACACTTTATTAACCATGGTGTTCCTTTCCATCAGTCATCTCCTCTTAACCCATTTTCTGTTTAGGCTTGTCCTCCATTAACTTTGATTAACTTTCCATGAAGCCATTCCTCTGACTGAATTATTCGTGAGTCTCCACAGAAGGACAACAGCTTGCTGGCCAACTACCAGCCAGAATCTCTTCATTAGAAAGAAGCACACCGCTTTCATCTGTCTGGCCTTTTAAAGGACACACTCTTGCATCTCCTCCAAAAAGTTCTGCATTCCAAGGGCAGTGCTAACTCCAGGAGACATGATGACACCAAACTTATTAATAGATTAGGGCTGGAGTAAAGCTGAAGTAGAAAACAGAAGTGTTCCAAAATAGAGAAGTATAAAGGGAAAAGAGAGAACCAGGCGAAACCTTCTGTTTTCCTAGTTAAGTGACTATGAGGGAACATGTTTCAAAAGCAGTGTACAGTCAAGCTTTTATAGGCTCTTACTACCTGCATAAGGATTTTTTGGAGATCTTGCCTACTTATGAATAAAAGAAGAAATATCTTCTGTTAAATCAGGATTTAAAAAAAAAAAAAAACTTTTATTTCTTCAGAACCAGCTCCTCCCAAATCGCTCTTCGCAGTGAACAAAACCCAGACTTCAGTCACTTTGCTGTGGGTAGAGGAGGGAGTAGCAGATTTCTTTGAAGTCTTCTGCCAACAGATTGGCTCTGGTCATGGAACCAAAGTCCAGGTACTGTACGTTTTGACTTTCTTTTTCTATGTTCACTACAATGAATGCTAAATATCAAAAGAAAACAAAGCTCTGTCTCTGAGCTGTAAGAAGTGAAAATGGTTGGCTTGTTTGTACTTCAGCAATAGAAGTAAAACTGTGCTTAGAATAAGACTATCTTCTAAGAGACTTTCTGTTGGCGTTTCTCTGTGGACACTCCAAGACATACAGAGAAATGAAGGAACTGGCTCACTAAGTTCATCCAGCAGGATGAACCAATATAAAATAAAATTTAACAAATACAATATACTTGCACTCCAAGCTATACAAAATAAATGTAACATAAAATTTAATGTATAAAGTATAATTTAATAAATATGAACCAATTGACCATTCCATGAAAGTCACTGGATAGAACATAAGTGATAGAATCAACATCGGTCTTCATGTTTGATTTGTTATGTATAGAAAAAAAAGGAAAGGCCTAGGAAGATAGCTCAGTGCTCTAAGCACCTGCATGGCAAGTACAAGGACCCATGTTCAATTCTCAGTACTTCATGCTGTGCCAGTCTCAGCTGTGTCAGACTCTGAAACCAGGCATGGTGGTGCATACCTGTGATCCCACAGCTGGAGAGGCTGAGGTAGGAGGATCACTAGGAGTCTGGGCTGTGTAGTGAGACCCTGTACCAAACAAACAAATAAGTGACAAATATATTATCACATATTTTTAAAAAAAGAAAAAGAAGTAAAGCAAAATAGAAGCACCACAAGAAAGATTTATACTACGAAGAGATATTAAAGGAAACATACATTTCTGCTCGATAAGGAGAACAATTTTCTTGGAAACAAGGCTGAAGAGATAGTTGTTTCTAGTGCTTTAAAATCACAGCTAGCAAGAACAATAAAATACTGAGCTGCTCATTAGGTCAGATGGGAAGGGGCCACTTAGTGAGGGGCTCTGCACGCTGCAGCGTAAAGACGAAAGCCTGCCTGACTGTGGCTTTTTCATGATAGAGCCCCTGAGACTGAAGGGGAAGGCTTGCTGGCAGTGTCAGTTGCTTGCACTGAGCACTAGGGTAGTTTGTTTTGATTGCTCTCCCTTTTGGACATTCTCCTCCACAAATGTCTCCTTTTTTAATGTATTTAGTACAGGGCCTACAGGGTCTCACTACATAGATCAGACTCGTAGTGATTCTCCTGTGTTCAGCTTCCCAAGTGCTGGAATTACAGGTGTGCACCTCGCCCAGCCTTAGTTGTCATCTCAGTGCAACCCGGGGTCAGGGCCGGCACAGCAGGTCTAGGGATCGAACCCCCATCGCTGAGCCTGCCTAAGAAGGTGCTTTAGTCCACTGAGCTATCTATCTAGCTAGCCCAAAATGTCTCTCGTTTTGATCTATGCAGAGCAGCTGAATCTTTGCTGAATTCTAAGGGCAGTGGATTTACTTTTCTGCGACTAAGGTGATCCCTTCCTGGAAGAACACAGTGATTAGCGGCTTGCACAGCTCAGCCCTGAGCAAGCTCTTTCCTCACTGCAGAGTCATTCTTCTATGGAATAGAGAAAGGGGTGCAAGTGGGGGGTCAGGGCTGGTGGCTCACTTCCTTCCCTGGACCATTCCAGAACTGTTCTTGGAAAGTGAGTGCTATGCCGACTCAGCTTTTCCTGTTGCACAGCTGTCTTTGTCAGGAGTTTGGATGCTGGCCCAGTACCGAGGGAGCAACTTGCTCTTCTCAACAGAAAACAAAACAAGTGCAGAGAGGCAGATATAAGGCGTTCTTGGGCACCAAAAGGTGCTGAAAGCTGAACATGCAGGTAAAAGGGATATGGTTCTCAGGATGTTAAGAATTGATTCAAGTCAGAAAAAATAAACACCAACAGCCCAAAGCAAATATCTATGGCATAAAAAAAAAAAAAAAAAAAACCTACAAAACATTTTTGAGCACATGAAAAATGGATCACAGTAAGAAAAAATAAAGATATAAGACAAAAGGTCATAATACTGTTGGAAAAGCTCACTACAAAAATATATTGTGAGGGGCCTGGGGAGATCTCTCCGTAGAATAAGCACTTGCCTGGCGCTCTCCCTCTCTCTCTCTCTCTCTCTCTCTCTCTCTGTATGGGGGAACATGTAAAAAACAAGTACTGACACACGTAGCTAAGAGGTGGGTAGCTTGAGAAATGACTGTGGTGGACTGCTGTAATAGCTTTTGATATTAAAAATACATACTTTTTGAGTAAGCAGTTCTACTGCTGCTAAGAATATATGAATGAGTGTGTGTGTGTGTGTGTGTGTGTGTGTGTGTGTGTGTCCATATCCACACAGGTTGTATGTGTGCTTGTGGAAACATACATCACTGTGTGCGTGTTTCTATAAGCTCCCAACATTTGTGAAATGACGTTCATGGTAGCACTATTTGCAATAGCACAAAAACACTCAGAGTCCATCTTTGGGGCCTGGTGAAATCAATGACCATTCTCCATAAGTTTCTGCAGATCTCTTCAAGAGGATAAAGCACTTATATCTGCACTGAAATGGAAATAATTCCAAAGTATGTTGATAACAAAGGTCTTACGAAAAGGAGAAACTTGTATACACGGTAGCACCACTTATAGTTTCTAACTAGGTCTTAGATGGTTATACATCCATAAAATATACGTAGGGAAGAAAGTACTTGGTCACAATAGCTACTTCCATGATGGAAACCTGGGTAGACGGGAAATAAAGAAGAAAGAATTATTTTTCACTGCTATTCTCTTTCATCTTGCATATATATAGCCACTGGTCCACCAAGTGAGCAACTTGCTCTTCTCAACAAAAAACAAAGCAAGGAAAGAGAGGCAAATATTAAGGCATTTGCACACCAAAAGTTGCTGAAGGCTAAAAATGCAGGTAAAAGGGATATGGCTTTTGAGATTTAAAGAAGAGTATATGGAATATGGATCATGGTAAGAAAAAGTAATACAAAATAAAACTACAAGATAAAAGTTATCTATGAGACATATATAAAAGTTACACATAAATAATATATAGATATATACATATTCTTAGCTATGAAACATATTTTTCAAAGCGGAAGAGACCAAGATGCACACAAACCGTGTCTCGCTTTCTGCACCTCCAGGACCCGATTGCTGTGTCTTCTCATGTCGTGACAGTCTC
Source organism: Myocastor coypus (assembly GCA_004027025.1). Classification (NCBI taxonomy): domain Eukaryota; kingdom Metazoa; phylum Chordata; class Mammalia; order Rodentia; family Myocastoridae; genus Myocastor; species Myocastor coypus. The sequence goes on from PVJA010005730.1 coordinate 17,519, forward strand.
CAGCCTTCTGCCCGCCACCGCCTACAACTGCAGTGTCACCAGCTTCAGCCATGACAGCCCCAGTGTTCCTACGTTTATAGCTGTGTCAACAATGGGTAGTTATGCGCACCAGGGCAATCTGGCCTTTGGAAATTCTTTCTTTCTATATTCTCTTTACTTTTTAGACAAATGCATATCTTCCTGTTAGTAGAGCCAATGTTCTATTGAAAAAAAATCCCAAGCTTAGGATCAGGTACCCCTTAATTCCAATGAGATGTGTGGTTTAGGGAAAGCTGTTTCCTGTCTGACACTTTTTATCTGTGTAACTAAAGTAATAACATATTTTCTTCTAGATTATTTTGAAGCTCAGCAATAGAATACAGACAGCCCTAGTTTGTGCTGTCTAAATGTTAAGGGTTACCACCAACTTCACCACCTTGAGCCTTTGGCAGTAGGCACAATACCCCGAGGAACTAGGTCTCATCTATTGTATCTTTGGGCCTTTGACCAGCCTTGGTACTGGTCAAAAAATGGCAGTAGGCACAATGCCCCGAGGAACTAGGTCTCATCTATTGTATCTTTGGGCCTTTGACCAGCCTTGGTACTGGTCAAAAAATGGCAGTAGCTAAGTTGCTGAGTTCAACAACAAGGCTGTAATCCAGCAGAAAGCACAGGTCTGGACTGATACTGGTCTCCTCATTCTCTTCCTGGAGGGTGCTGACGATGTTGTTCCCTGATTTTTGTCTGATGCCCCAGTCTGAGTTCCTCTATGAAGTTCGTCTTTCTATCGTATCATTCCTTTACTCAGTTTCTTCTCATTTCTGTAATACTAGTCATATATTTAGCTGCCATAGTCAGTGATGGCTACAGTGACATTTTTTGAAAAAAATTAATTTTTATTTTTTCAGAAGAACAAAATAGTGAACTGTAAAGACATTCATGACATTTTATCTCTATATTCTGCTACAATTTTCCAAGTATACTTTGATGTCTGTGACTGTATGTCTCTCCAGAAATATCTAACATAATAGGTTGTTTTATTAAGCTTATTTGCAAGTGAGAAACATGAGGCTCACAGGGCTTGATAAGTGGTGTCCCCAAGTGTCAATTAGTAGTGAAGTGACCTTGAATGGCGCTTCTCACCACCAGTCAGCTACATTTTCTGTGCAAGCATTCAGCTTATGAACTGGAGCCAAGCTGGGCCGAAAGGAAGGTAGCAAACACCCAGAGCCTCCAAGGTGAATTCTGTGATTTCATGATCAATGCACGGGAGAGTAGCCTCTGGCCGCCATGCACAACTCAATAAAGTTTTTAATATGTGCCCTTGCCTCTGTCCTGCTCACCCATCCAGCGTGAGGAACTGGCTGTGTACAAGTGCCACAGCGGTTGCTCACTGCAAGAAATATGTGAAAGTGACACATCCTGTATTCTTAAGGACCCTCCAATTTAATAGGCTTAATCTCTTGATTTATGCAGATGGAAAACCTCTGAACATATGGCTACCGATCATTAGAGTGCTGCCTCGACTGATGTGTTAAGTGCTGCAACAGACGGCAGCTTGCTAATGCCTTTTTCATATACATTATTAGTTGTGAGCAAAGTATAGAGCTGTGCTTGCTGGTGTTAAAGGACTGGGTATAGAATACGAACCTTCCACCTTCAAAGCTTCTGAAAGTGTTAAACAAGGAAAATACATGATCATGACTTCTAAATTTTGAATTTTGCATGACCTTACGCTGTGGCAGAGACATCACAGGTCATGATTCCTCTTTAGAAGAACATCTTGAGTATTGTGAGCCTTTGGAAGAGACCTAGTGCTTCATGGTACCTGAACACTAGGTGTCAGTTTGCTTAATTGTAGTTAAAGACAAAGTCCTGATTGACATGGAAAAACACGATGGTGACCCTGATTGTTACCATGATAAGTTCACTGCTCTTAAGGTCAGATAGAAAGCCACGTGGTTCTGTTGTTCTGCCTAGACTGGAACATATAGTGACAATGTGTGGCTTCTTTCTTTAGTTACAGAAATGAATCCTAACGTGGTGGTAATCTCCGTGCTGGCGATCCTTAGCACACTTTTAATTGGATTGCTGCTCGTCACCCTTGTCATTCTTAGAAAAAAGCATCTGCAGATGGCTAGGTAAGTCAGGTCTTGTGAATATTTTATCTGGTGTCTTTAAAATGCTTTTACTTGTGTGTGTGTGTGTGTGTGTGTGTGTATCTATATCGTCCAGTGGTAAGTTTGATTTTGATTTTGATTATTTCTATTTTGTGTGTTCTAAGTCAACTTTTAAATATCATCTTAGAAAATATTGCTTTGGACCTGGTAAACTTGTTTGCACAAAGTTATATCCCCACTGTCATTGGTGGTGAAGTTGTAAGAAGCCCCCATTTAGGAATCTATTACCTTTTGTCACTATTTGGCACCTTTGGAGTAAAACTGTGATCCCTCCCTGTTTGGCTGAACTCATGAGAGGAGTTAAAAAAGTGGAAAGTACAAGAGAAATAGGGGGACACCCTCTCAGTAGTTCTGCTAAGCTGTGTTAGCAGAATGCGCATGTCGCATGTACGCTTAGGTCCCAATTAATTTTATGTCCAAATCAGAAAATACTTACAGATATCTATATCTATATCTATATCTATATGTAGATATAGATATAGATATAGATATAGATATAGATATAGATATAGATAGATAGATATATACTAGTTGTATCCTGCTTAGTTTTTCTTCCAATTAGAAAAGTCTTTCTTTTTCCCAAATTCGGAGCCTTGGGATGCTAGGCAAACATTCTACCAATGAGCTGTAGCCCCAGCCCTACCTAGTCCCAGCCCCAGAAATTTTGACTTCTCACTTCAATATTTCACTAATTTTTTTTGTCACCAATGCATCGTTTGATAGAACACATTCTCAAGTACTTTCTGTTGTCCTAATATCATCAGAACAATTCCTCAGTTCCCTTAAACTGTTACCAATTTGAAAAGACTGCTTAGATTTACAAAATTTTGTTCACATTTGTTCTTATCCAGTGTTAGCCTGCTAAGTTGTAAATCAGGATTCTTTTGCTTTCTCAGATTTTCATCATTCACATATTCATAAATAAATGCAGCCATCACACAGTGACTTCATTAGTGCCTTATATGCCATATGTAAAGAAAAATCAGGCATCAAATGTGTCCAGTAGGAGCTGAAAAACGTAGCCAGACAAGATTCCATCAAAGTAGAAAGAACAGCTAGCTCTGAATATGAAATTCAATTTCATTAAGGTTAGCATCTGAATTAATCTTAGAATGATGAAGATGGCAATATTTCTACACTGTGGATGGAGGGAAAACCCGAAAATTGCACTGCTTAACAACAGTTTTTTTTTTTTTTTTTTTTTTCCCTTAGGATTGTACAGATCATGAACTTTATTCACTCAATAAATATTAATTGATGTCTATGTGTCAGAGTCCTCTGTGTGCTTGGCATACAGTAGTATATGACACTGAAAAAAAAATCAGGAGACAAATAACACGATTGTGGGCTAGGGAGATAGCTCAGTGGTCTAAGTGCCTAACCAGCAAGTGCAAGGCACTGAGGTTTTTGTTTTGTTTTTTGTATTCTAGAGAAGGGTCACAGGGTATTCACTACTAGATCGAACTCATAGTGACTTGCCCATTTACAGCCTCCCAAGTGCTGGGATTACAAACGCAAGCAACACCACACCCAGCCTCAGTTGCCATGTCAGTGCACCTCCGGGGCGGGGCCAGCATGGCAGGTCTGGGGACTGAGCTCCTGGCCTCTGCACCCACTTGTAGGTGCTTTAATTTACTGAGCTATATGGCCAGTCAAAATAGCAGTTTATGAGTTTTTAAAATTGATTTATTTATTTTGGGGTAATGGGGTTCAAACTCAGGACCCTGTGCTTGGCCAGGCAGAGGCTTATGCCACTGAGCTATCTCCCCAACCCTGACCCTGAGTTTGATCCCTAGTACCAATTAAAATTAACTATTAAATTAAATAAATAAAAAGAGCAAACCCAATTGCACATTTTATTAGTGGGTGTTAAGAGAAAAGGATAGAGCTGGGGAAATTAGCAGTATTGGTGTGGGAAGAGAAGCCCTGGGAAGGAGGCAGCTTTCACCAAGGCTAACTTTATGCAAAATCTTGGGAGACAAGAAGGAGATGGCGAGGTGTTAGCTGCAGGAGACGCATGCTTCACTGCAAGAGCAACCAGCACAAAAGCCCCAGACTGGGAGCATGACTAGCATATTCAAGGGCGGTTGGGGGGCTGCTGTGACTCACACAGAGGAGGCGATGGAGAGGGTAGCGGGAGCATCAGACCATGAAAGGCTGCGGGAGTGAGGACCTTGGCTTTCCTCTAAGTTAAATGGCAGCCCTGGCTCCGGTTGGAGCAGAGGGGCATAGTGTCTGACTCATGTTTTAATGGCTTCATTTTTACTTTTATGTAGAGGATAAGCTTCTCCGAAGCAAGGAAGGCAGGCAAGCAAGCGTATCATCTGGGGGAATGCTTACACTAATCCAGGCAGGACGTGGTAGTGGCTGTTCCAGCTGTAGCAGTGAAGGTGGGGGAGAAACAACCAAATTCTGCACAGATTGTGAAAATAGAGGAAGCGGGCCTGCAAAGGAGGAGAGTTTGGAATGAAAACATGCAAAGGAATCAAGGGCGGCAAGAATTGTGGGCTTTTGTCTGCCAATTACCCACTACTATTACAGGGTATTATTCTATGTATGCAACTGCTTTCTCTTAGTTCAGTGAGAAGAAATGTTTCTACCAACAGTGTTTAGAAAAGTCATCATGTCTACATCTTGTACTCTGAACAACTACTGTGAAGACAACAATATGCACTGCATCAATTATTGTGGCTGTCCTGCTAGCGTGTTTTGAAACTGTCTCAACATTATTTCTTATTAAAAGTAATAATGGGGCCCCTGAGATAGCTCAACAGTCTAAAGAGCCTGCTTAGGCAAGCTTAGGCAAAGCACAGGGACTGTGGTTTGATCCCTGGCACCACATGTCAGGCTAGCCCTGCCCACAAGGCAGGCTGAGCCAGGCACAGAAAAAAAAATAATAATTCTTTTTTTAAAATAATTTTTAAAAATTTATTCATTTTTTGGGGATAGGGACTCACTACACAGCTCTGACTTACAATGATCCTCCTGTCTCAGCCTCCCCCCGTGCTGAGATTACAAATGTGAACCACCTCACCTGGTCTCAATGGCTGCCATGGCATGCCTGGGTTCCAGGGTAGGCAAGACATGTGATACTGGGGATCAAACTTGAGTCATTGTGCTGGCCAGGCAGGCTCTTAGACCGGTGAACTATCTCCCCAACCCCAAATCAAGAATTCTTAACATATAAATGGTATTAAAGCTATGGGTTTGATGAAATTTAGAAAATAAATATGAGTAAGAGAAGAGAGCTGTGGGCCAGGGAGATATAACTCAGTGGCATCAGTACCTGCCTGGCAAGTGTAAGGTCCTCAATTCCATCCTTGGTATGAAAGAGAGAGACAGAGAACAGAGAGAGAAAGAGAGAGAGAGAGAGAGAGAGAGAGAGAGAGAGAGAGAGAGAGAGAGAGAGAGAGAGAGAGAGAACTGTTTACATTGGAACAACCTAATACTAAAGTTTCCAGGAAGAAAAACAGAGTAATAGTGTGAATCAGTGAGTAGAGTGAAAAATAACTAAGAGAAAAACTGTGATGGCCCAGACACCAGGGTGAAAGCTAGTGTTTGAAGCAGCAGCACAGCAGTAGCCTGGGATTTGACTTAGGGGAAATATAAATGGAAGTGCATAGCAGTAACGAGGGAAGTGCTAATCAGACGGAATAACGGGAAAAGCGATACTTGCAGAAGAAGGACTGTACCATTTTGCAGCACATGTAGGAAATACTTAGGCTATTTAACTGAGCTGATAGTTAAGCCTGAGATTTTTATCAATTTTTGTGCCATGATCCCCCTTGGCAGTCTAGAGGAGGCTGTGGATCCTTGTTAAGAATAATGTTTGCCTGTATTGTAGTGTCCTAAGGAAAATTTTAGTTTGATGTATAGGATTTGTCTTCCACTGATGCATAGAACATGTTTCTTTATGTCTACCCAAATTCTTTTCATTTTTGTGCTTTCTTTTTTTTTTTTTTATGTATTTAGTTCAGGGTCTACAGGGTCTCACGGTGTAGATTGGACTCATAGTGATACTCCTGTTTTCAGCCTCCCAAGCCCTGGGATTACAGGCAGACACCACCACACCCAGTCTCAATTGTAGTCTCAGCATGCCCCAAGGGCAGGGCCAGCATGGCACTCTGGGGATCGAACCATTGCTGCTGTGCTCTGCCTAAGCAGGTGCTTTAGTCCACTGAGCTGTCTGGCTGGCCCTTGTTGTGCTTTCTTTATGTAGTGGCACACTAATATGAATGCAGAGGAGTACGTGTGATCAGAAATGTTTTTATTAGAAGTCATCAAGTTAAGGACAGGGGAAGTGTTATCTAATATCAAATAAATATGGACTTAAGTAAGAAAAAAAGAATAATGCTTGCTTTGTAAAAACATAAAATTAAATGCTACATAGAATAATATACTGAATTATGATGATCATAATATTTTTAAACAAATGTGTTATATGTTTTTGCTTTGCATATCCAGTGCTTAGTAGCTTATCTAATAAATCATAATTTCAGCATGGTGATGAATGAATGATATTTCCAGCTATCTGCCTTATGTCTGTTATAACCGTATACAACTGTCTGAAATTTCTGTTAGCCAGTGGCAGGTTACCTGTACTATGATGGTTTTATTCCTACTTTAGTAGTTCAAAGGACTATTAAACTTCATTTACAGACTATAAAAATGAAGGTGTGCTTTTTTTTCCCACTTACGTTCATGGAGCTGTAGATTCTATCTGTGGACTTCTCATGAAAAGCTTTTGAGTTAGGGAGTGAAATAAGTCCTACCTATATGAAATTTCCATAGGAAAACATACCTAGGAGGACCACTGGGGTGACTCCCCTTGAAAGAGGAGCGGTTGTCTCCATTTTGGCTGAGCCTGACCCTATTTCCCTGTATTGATATGTACAGAGCTGGCTAGAACCTTTCCTGATCCAGCCTCAACTGGTTTTAAGCAATGCATGTTGCCCAGGTGCTGGTCATAGTCTTTGAAGGTGGCAGGCAAATGTTTCCCTGATGACCCACACCTGCTGCTCCTAGTGTGCGCTGCATCAAGACGGTATGCCTTGTGATACAGGCTATGACTTCCTGGGCCTGGAAAGATTGCACATCAGAGCTGAGGCACCAACTCCGAAACATTAGACGCTATCTCAATTGTGTTCTGCAGATCACTCTTTCTGCGCGTTCGTCTCTCCGCATATTGCAGAGGTGATTTCAGGCCTCCTACCAGCCCAGCTCATGGCACTCACCAACTTCCCATCATTCTCACAGCCACCATCCTCAAGTTACTCCTTTTTTCATGAATGAATAAAACCCAGATTCAAAGGACCGATCAAATAACTCCATGGATTAAAGCACCTGCAAGCAGGCACAGGGGTGGGGGTTCAATCCCCAGGCATGCCGTGCTGGCCCCAACCCCGGCTGAGACAGCAACTGAGACTGGGTATAGTGGTGCACACCTGTAACCCCAGGTCTTCGGAGGCTGTAAAGAGGAGGATCACTATGAGTCCGATCTAGTAGTGAGACCCTGAACACCCTGTAGGCCCTTCCCTAAAATTAAAAAAAAAAAAAAAGGATTCAGATCTGGGTCGTGAGGCCTTTGTTTCAAATAGCCACTATTACGGCTGGACTTAGGACCCCATGGCTCCTCATTCTTACAAATATGCTCTAGTGTCTGTATTTTCACCATTGGTCACACGGATCTATGGGATTACAAATGTCAAATTCCCAGACCTAGATGAGGACCAGGAAGGGCTCTTGGTACATACCAATGATGAGTGATTTTATGGTATAATACTACATAATATTGTAGTGTATTTTCCTGAAGAAGAAAATTATTGTCAGAACACACAAATAAGAATGGCAGATAACTGAAGGAATTTGCAGATTTGTACCAATTATGACAAAAGTATGAACTGTCTAACTTCACACTTCGTGAGACGTGTGAGCTATCATTAACACATGACATTAGTCAAGAGGTAGAGAATGTATGTCTACTCTTTTTCCCATTTCTGGGGACAAAGTTAAATGTTTTAAATAACAGCCTAGTTAAAATCATTCTAGTTATTTCAAGGAACCAATGTGTTTCAATATAAACTACTCATCTCAAATGATAAATAGTGTTTCATTATGTAAGAAGCATTTTGGAGAAAATCTTGTTCTCCTATCACTATAGGAAAGTAAACAAAGTGCTATAAAACATATTTTACCACAAAAATTTATTAAACATTTTATTCCTTTTATTAAAATCCTCAGTTTTCCTTAGAGCCTTCTGTACCCTACTAATGAAGTCTTAGTGAGAAGCAGCACTCTCATACATAGTGCAAAGATTTATTTTAGGATCTCAAATACACTTTGGTAAAGATTGTGCATTAAATCCTGGACTCAAACAGCTTGATTTTCAGCCCTGCAAATGACCTTTTGCTTTGTCTCTGTGTATTGCATTGCATGCAAAAGAGAAACATTGGTAGAATTTTTATTAGCTTTGTTTTCCATTTAATGAAGTCACAGCAAGTCAGTGGAGTCTCTCTTGACTTTGACATAAGGTAAAGGGTGCTTTATTAAGCAATGAGTTTAACTTTTGTGGCCTTTTTCAGAGAGTGTGGAGCAGGAACATTCGTCAATTTTGCATCCTTAGAGAGAGATGGAAAACTTCCCTACAACTGGTGAGTGCTGTTCTGGAACCAATTGGTGAGTGCTGTGGTGTACAAGGAGCACGGCTAGGGAGCTCAGCCGTGCTCCTTGTACACCACACTCAGTTATACTCTTTCTAAGGGATGAGTAGTTCTATCTGGTTGTCCTGTCACGATTTCAGTGGGAGCTGATTTTCAATGGGGTGAGACCATCCCAGGATATGATAGTTTCTATTATCTTACTATAATTTGAATTATGGAAAATGTCCTATTATCATATTGCTCAAAGGACTAGAACAGTCACACAAGGAACCCCAAACTATGCAAAGAGGTTCAAGCAGGAGCCATAGTGGGCAAGTAGCAGCTGAAGGCCAAGGGGAGACTGGATTAAAACTGCTAGAGCTAGGGCTATGTCCCTACCTTAAAACTCATACTCCCTTACCTGGAGACGTGAGCCGGCATTTCTGCTCAGCTATCGAGAAGAATGTAACCCAGATCCTTCACCTCTCACACTTACAGGGACTTCCAACCAGGCCTCGTTTTCCTTTACCCTTGCTAGTAAAGGGCCTAGAGGGAGGAGATGCTTGGGGAATGAGAAAAGCATTGTCTAGAGATTCCGCTGGTGGACCTTGTAACTCATAATGATACACAAAAATTAACGGTCCTATCCAGTTCACGCGAAACCCAACCAAACCACTTAACTGAGTGTTTGACATGAAGCCAGCACTGCTTACATGATCGACTTTGTTTCTGTTGCAAGCAATGTGTAAATATTTTTAAATACATACATATTTAAAATATAATTAAATATAGAGATTTCATATCAATCCTTGGCAAATGATTCTTTTTCTTGTTTATTTTCTAACAAGCTCCATCCCAAACAGTTAATCTTAAAGAAATAGGGATGTACGACTGGAAATTTTACCTCAGAATCAGGGAGGGAAGGGGTAATTTTATTTATTTACATACATATCACTTCTCTGAATACGAAAATCTAATTGAAAAGGATATTTTAAAGACAATCTGGGGCCGGCTGGATAACTCAGCAGATTAAAGCACCTGCTTAGGCAGAGATGGGGACCAGGGTTTGATCTCCCACACCCCTGCTGTGCTGGCCCTGCCCCCAGGGCACGATTGAGACTGGGTTTGGTGGCCTATGCCTGAAATTCCCAGGGGAGACTGAAATCAGGAAGAACACTAGGAGTCCAACCTGAGTAGTGAGACCCTGTAGATGCTGTACCAAACACATAAAAATTAAATAAATAAATGCAATCTGTTGTGTGCCATTTCAGTCATAGTTTAAAGGTAAAATTATATACCTTTAAAGAATCTTATTAACTCTTACTGGTAGAAATTTAGGAAATGTACCTTGATTTGTTCAACCCTATCCGCACCTCTCCTGAGATTAAGGCCTTGACTCTTTGACAACTACCTGACCCACCCCTAAAAAGGCCTAATCTTGCTTGGAAGCCTGAGGCAGAGAGATCAAAGATCAAGGCCAACCAGGGCAACTTAGAGAGATGGAGTCTTAAAATTAAACAATAACAACAAAAATAACACTTATAATTAAAAGGGCTCAAGTATAGCTCAGGGCTCCCTGGTTCAGTCCTCAGTAAGGGAGAAAGGCAAGAGAGAAAGAAAAAGGAAGAGAGGAAGGAAGGGAGGGACAAACCTATCCTCAAAGGCAGTGATGTGCAGCCCATGCAGAAATGACCCATTTGCACTTGAGACTCAAGAGAGTTATGAATTGCCTAATTTTACAATTAGTCACCATTTGTAATATTTATAGGAGTTGGGTTTGGGGAGGAATTGAAGCAAAAGGGAATTCACTTCCGGACCTCTGTAACATGAGGCAAATTCTCCTGCAGCTCCTGACAAAGACTCTTTTGCCAGCAGATGTGTTTTCTGCCTGACTGAGAATAGCTATCTCTGTGGGGATTTGTTTTAACGAAAGTGACAAGGTGACAGCACATTCTCCTCTAATTCTGAGAATAGATGCAGCCAGGGGATATTTTTAAGTTTACATGAATGGATATTCTGTCTTACAAGAGTTTCGGAAATCTGAACTTGGATTCAAACCAGGCATTTTAAATCAAGAGTCTGAATTAGAGTTAAAGCAACACCCAATAATTTTGCTTCCACTGATCTGAGAAACAATAGACTGTGTAATTGTTCAGCTGTTTAATTTAAATGTGCAATGCCTGCGTATCACATATATCATACCTTTGTTTTCCGGAATAGTTTTGGAAATTACAAGACCGTTTAATCCAAGCATAATATATAAAATTGCATCGAGTCGTGAAGCTTTATAATAATGTTTCCCAAAAGCTTCTGTTAAGAGAAGCAGTGTACATGATCTGGCCGTATATCTCCCGCATACCAGCTGCTGTTTAGCTATCAAATGGTGTTACAGAGGTTTCCTAAAATAGGCGTACGCATCGGAGCGGTAACATCTAAGAATACGATGTGAGGTAGCTAATGAGGCCCTTGGGAGGCTCATTTAGCTGAATGCAAAATGTAATCACCTAATAGCAGATGAACTAGCACAAAATACGTTCAAGGCATTAGGGCTGATGATAATAAGGTCTTGTGTGAATGAAAACTGATTTTGTCAATATTGTAGCCCTTAAGAGCTCAAGTGTACATTGCACAGAACAGAGTACTATTTAATTGTAATTAAGGTACTTGTCGCAATAATCGATCCCAGTAGGTGCGTTACCGATCTCTGTTCACAGTTTGTGTTACTAACTCGTGCACTTTTTCATCTTTACATCTGTTATCTATTAATGCTCACAGGCGTAGGAGTATCTTTGCTTTCCTAACCCTGTTACCTTCATGTCTTTGGACTGATTACCTTTTGGCATTTTATATTAATCCTTGGTAAGTGATTTTTTTTTACTGTTTACCTAGCATGTGTTCTCTGAGACTTAGCTTTTTAAAAGATAAACAAAAAAAAAAAAAAAAAGGAAATTTTCTGTTCGATTATTCTATGTGTTTGCCAGCATTTAGAATTATTAATCATGTGTTGAAATGCAGTAAAACAATTCCTGGTATCCATGATGCTTATAAGAACTTTCTGCCACAGTTTTCTTCTTATTGAATTCTTGGCAAGATTTTCTTTTACTTAACACCAGTCTCTCTCTCTCTCTCTCTCTCTCTCTCTATATATATATATATATATATATATATATATATATATATAGAGAGAGAGAGAGAGAGAGAGAGAGAGACTTGATTCATTGACCTGTCATCTTGGTGTGTGGCACTTTCCATGTCCACCCATGAGAGAGCTCCTGTTTCCAAAAAGTGAAGTAGGGGACTTATAATCTACACTCTGTATTTTGGGGTTTCCTCGCTTTTGCAGTGTAATTTACTAAACAGTAAATATCTATCTGCAAGGCTCTTTGCATAATCATTGTATTTATTTCTCCCCCACAACCCTGTAGAGTATTATAGCTCCATTTTAGAGATGTCAAAATAGAGCTTAGGGAAATTAACTATCTTAATATCATGTACCACCATGTAAAAAGGTCAAGTTCCAAATCCAGATCTTTGTTATTTTCTTGATTTCTAAACCATTTGTTGAAGTCTTGAAATATATTCTTTTTTGTTATCTTTCTGATGTATCATAACAATAACCTTGATTTCTGAGGCCACAGAATCCAGAAAGATGACTTTTTTTTTCCTAAGCCAGTAGAGAAATGGTAGCAGTCAGGAAACTGACAAAGTCATTGACCTTAAGAACAAGCATTGATATATGATGTGTAAGTACTAAATTGTGTCTAGTCCAATCTAGCAATGTGGACAGCTTAGGAAGAACTCTGAAGAAGGCAATAAAAATATTGCATGAATTGGAAAAAATGAACCGCAAGAGGAAAGAACAAGCAGGTATCAATGTAGAAGATTATTCATTCAAAAAGACTGTTACTCACCTGCTCTTTTCATTCTTGAAGGGCAGAATAAATACAGCAGCAGAGCAGAGGAATTCAAGTTGCCATGGAAGAAAGCTATTTTTAAGAGACTTCCTCAAAAGAGAGATTATTAATACCAGAATTTGCATTTTCTTTTAAACATTTTGAGAAAAGGTAGACATGTGTAATACAGTCGGAGAAATATGCTGAAGGATCAGCTTATATTCATTGCGGTGCTGTTTGTTGTTATTACAATTTTCAGTGTAAAGCTTCTTTATAAACTCTGTTCTCAGTGATTAGTGTCACATAGTTTTCAGGTCTGAGTAGCACACACACAGACTTTTAACTCAACATCTACTTGTCATTCTCAACATTTTTATGTACTCTGAGAGTGCTTGTAATGAATACCCTTAAAGATTCTCCATGGATTTCATTTAAAACAAAAAATAGGGCCGGGCGTGGTGGCTCACGCCTGTAATCCCAGCACTCGGGAGGCTGAGGCAGGAGGATTGGTGCGAGTTCGAGACCAGCCTGGGCTACAAAAGTGAGCTCAAGGCCAGCCTCAACTGCATAGCAAGACCCTGTCTCAAAAAGACAAAAAAAAAAAAAAAAAATAGGGCTGGGGAGATAGTTTAGTGGAATAAGTGCTTGTGTGGGAAGCACAAGGTCCTCAGTTCAAACCCTGATACCCCCCCTACACATACACATGCACACACACACAGTATGATATTCATTTCCTCTTTTAAGTTTTTCAGATTTTCTCACTTTCCAGTTTCATTTCTAAACTTCGATGAAGTGGCCCTGTGTGAGTGGTGTGTATGCGCGCGCATGTGTATGTGTGTGTGAGTGAGAGAGAGTGAGAGAGAGAGAGTTTCGTGTCTCTCTTAAACTTCTGCAGTGACACATGGAATTCCAGCAAGCCCTTCAAGAGCTGCCGTTTATAATACTTATCAAGCACTGTCAGACCCAAGATAGGAAGAGAAAAAAGCCCTTCAGCAGTTTTTAGAATTGTCTTGATATTATAAATGTCTGTCACCAGGTGAGAAGTCGAAACGCTGAGCCCTGTACTTCCTGTCACTTTCAGAAAAGTTCACACATACCATCCCATGAAAATGCACCGAATATAAGTTATGTCCGCAGCCCCTTTGCTTGTACTGTGTCAGAAATAAAAGAGAACTGCATGCTTCTGCCCGTGCAGCTCAGCTCAGCCTTCCTGCAGTTATTGCCATTCCTTCGTGGTGGCTTCATCTCGTAACCGGTGGTTATTTTCTTCTGCTGTTCTTTGCTACATGGTCCTTTCAAACCCTTCCTTCCGATGAGGTTTTCTTTGTAATCTAACTACCCTAGGAACTAGGGCCACAAATAACAAAGCCATGTGCCCTGACATTTCCTACTACATCATCTAACTTTCTCTAGAAACTGGATTTCTTGGAGAGATACGTTTTCCTCAAACCTTGTTGCTCTGCTAGTTTGGGGGTGAAATCCAGAGACACACTCCTAGATGGTGTTGCTCAAACCTTTGCCCCGGTGCTAGTGGAATCTGTATGGCACAAGTGTCCAGTTGAAGACAGTCTTAGGAATCTGTTCTTCAAAGTTTATAGTCATACAACATCTCTCCCATGCAAAGGAATTGCCTACTCAGAGCTAGCTCTATCCCAGCAGTTCTCAACCTGTGGGTTGCGATCCCAGCGGGGGTTAAACAACCAAAACACAGGGGTCCCCTAAAGCCATTCTGAATCATAACTGTAACAAAATTACAGTTTTGAAGTAGCCACCAAAATTATTTTTTGGATTGGGGTCACCGCAACATGAGGAACTGTACTGTGAGGTCACAGCATTAGAAAGGTTGAAAACCACTGGTCTAGACTCAGTGTTAATACTTGACTCTTTCGCTACCAGCACCTGCCTCATACCATGCTCTAGTATTCATCTGCTTTTTTCTATTTCCGGAGCAGCTGGCATTTCCAATACAAAGTTGCCCTTGATTTAAGGAATCCAGATCAAGGTCACCACAAGCTGTATTTAGAGAATAATAGTACCCTAAAGATCATTTTCAGGGCTTCTCTGCAGCTCATGGAAAAGTAGCACTTATAAACTTGGCAACTTGCTGAGTTTTGTTATGTTGTGTTTAAACCATTATAAATACCTCATCTCTACCACAGCCTTGTGTTCTGCTTTGGAATGAATGCCAGGGTCTGTAGTTTCCCAGACTGTTCTGGCCGTAAAAACTCAGGCACAGTGCATCTTGACTTCTTAAAGTCATCGAGGTTTTCAATTTCACCACATTGCAGGGAGAAATTAAAGCTTTACCTGATCCCCTATGCATGGATGTACCAGACATCTGAGGGATATTATCTATTGGCTATTTGAAAAATCTTTTGCTATGAAAAAGTGATATATTAAATATTGGAGAAATTTTTCACTGTAACATACACACAAGATAGCTCTTTACATATGTGTTAGTGAAGCCCTATTTTACAGGTTTTAAGTGAATTTTCCTCCCATTTGTCTAGGAATCAGCACAGCAATTAAACAGTTCTACCAATATTGCTTTGGAATCACATAATACAACCTTTGTATACTCATAGCCTTCATATACATGAATACTTTGCAATCAGTAAATCCTAAATAGAACAATGAAAATTGTACAAAAATCATGAAAACATACCTCTTATTGTAGCTCTATGCCATACAAAATCTGAGGGAAATTGCTATAGTGCATCCAAAGTGTACTCAATAATAAACAAAATTTTAAAAAGTCTTTCCTTCACAAATCAGGTTTCTTTCTACACAGCTGTTTAACAGTAGCAGCTTAATATTCATCACTGAGTGTATTCAGTGTCGCTCTCGCATACATGTATTTCTTCCTAGTTCCCCTTAAAGTTTGTTTGAATAGGAATTTATTTGGCCTCCAACCAATCTCAAGATATAGTGGCAGCCTTCCGATTTTACCACTGCTCTTAGCCCTCTGTCCTGGCCTTCTGCTTTCATAAAGCACTGAAGTAATCGGCTCTTACTACGCAAGATAAATGTGGAACTCCTGAAAAAGATCAATAGATATTTCTTTAGCATCCTGCATGCCTGCAGCTCTGTCCAACGTTATGGTGGCATTTTTTTCTGAAAGGATATGAGAGGCAGACTTAAAACTAGCATTCCAGTCTAAATTCTAAGAAAGGAAGACAAAAAGAGAGAGAGAGAAAAAATTTTAAAGTACTACTGAATATACTGCCTTCTCTTAAGACTGTCCATTTGGCTATTGAGTGCACTGTATTTCCACTCTTAACAGTGGGAGGAAATAACAGCTAGAAGCACTGTTTAACCCCCACGAATGGTTGCCTACCTTTCCTGACCTCCATTACTGCTTCATTTACCCAACCAGGACCTCACAAGTCTCATTTACCCAATCAGGACCTCACAAGCTCCCTAGCGTCAAATTCTTAATTGAAACATTAAATGCGATTGTGAGGTTAACATAGCAAAGATGCTTTGCCTCCATGCAATGCAGTAAGCACGTAGTAACCACCTGATACGCACACCATTCATTTGCTTCGACCTGCTGGGAGATGACAGCCTATCAGGGGGTGTGTCCACACCCTGTGGTCATAGAAGGATCCCATGAATAAAGTATCCTTCCCTTGCAAACTGCTATGAAAGCAGAGAGCAAGTGATGCTTCTTTCAACTAAAAGCTTTCAAGATGTACAGACAGACATCAGAACATTCACAATTTTGTTTTACTTTTTTAAGAAGGTAAACCAGTATTTATTTACTAGCACTATTAAAACATCACACAAAGCACATTCAAGTGGCAAGTAGTTATAGTGCAAGCCAATGCTAAGTTCTACAAAATTGCACCACTTCAGTTAAGGCTTATGGTTTATATTTAGCCGCCTCGAAGTAGTTGTAACATTAGGTTGATCAATTTAAAAACTGTAGTTCCCCACTGGATAGACACACAGTCTCAACACCCAAATGTTAATGCATACAAAGCAATAAGGCAATGTTAAATAAGACAGCAATGGCTAACTGCAAATAAGGCCTTGTGACCAATTACACATGGTCCACGTCCATTTGTACTGGTCCACCGTTTAACACCTCAACCAACATATTGCACATGTGAAACAACCACTAACAGGCAAAAATACTGAGCCTGTATATTTGGTGTTGCAAATATACTTACGCACGAGCAAGCAAGGGATTCACAGAGGGAATCTACAGCTTCAGCAACCTGAAAAAGATTTACAAATCATTGTTAAATCATTAAAAAATAATTTGAAAATGTACACTTCTTGTAGACTCCCTCTGGACACACAACTATCAACATTGTTCCCTATGTAAACAAAAAAGGAAACTTGGAATAAGGAAATTTAAAAAGTCTGGATGTTTCCTTCCCAAGAGATCACAATTTTAAATGCAAACAAATGCTCTGGTGCCTGGAATATTTATATCACAGCTAATTATTTACCACAGATACTTATTTTCTGAAAATCTCATCTGCTTCCATGCAAAATAAAGATCTTTCAGAAGGTCTTTAAAGAAAATCTTTACTGTCATATCATTTATACACTTGTTTAATACCGTTTTTATAAAACAGTGAACTACAATAACAAAAGGGTTTCATAGGTACACTTTCAGATCACGTGACTTAGTTATGTTACCCACCACGTGACATCAGTTACCCCAAATTACCCTAAACAAATGTAATTTTTAAAAAATTTTTATTTATTTATTTTTTTCTTGTTTCAGAACCTTTGTTTGTTTATTCACTCATTTTTATGGCCGGCTCAGCCCGTCTCGAGGGCAGGGCTGGTGCAGCATGTGGTGCCGGGGATCGAACCGCGGTCCTTGAGGCCGCCCAAGCTTTCCCAAGCAGGCGCTTTAGACCGCTGAGCCATCCCGCCGGGCCCCACCTAAACAAATGTAACTAACCAAAGCTCATGCTAGCACTTTGCAGATTTACTTTTATAGACTATTAATGATTTAAGAAGAAGAATTAATAGGTCCAGTTCTTCAGAGAGCTTCAAACCTAGTTCAGAAGAATAAGAACAGTGCTCCAGGAGAATTATGTGGGTGATACAGTCACACTGCAAACACAAACCCACATTCCTTGGTAATGTCAGAAAATATTATTTTACCCTTTAAGTAAAGAATACAAACATTAAGAGAATTTTTTTAAAAAAAAACGAAATCACTATCACATCTTCAAGTTCTCCTTTTAATTTCCTGAGTCTTCCTTCTTGCTTGCGGAATCTGAACAATCAGGCAACAGAGATTTCTCAATATTTAAAACTACCTTAACAACTCTATTACCAAGAACTTAAAATTATATTTATATGGGTCTCTTGCAAAAATGAAATGTAAAGCACAGCTATATTTCTGCTTTTAAAAATGAATCTGAAATTATGATCATTATATTGTCATTAAAGGAAAAGTAATTTAACAAACACGAGGTATGTTTGATGAAAGTTAAGTAAAATTGAGGTGCCTAATGGAATTATTTAAGGAGCCTCGATTTTAATCATTGTTATTAATCAATTCTTTCATCCAGGTAAATTTATCTCTTTATTTTTATTTCTCAGGAGTAAAAATGGTTTAAAGAAGAGGAAACTGACTAAGTAAGTTTCTCTTGCTTTTTCATTTTAGAAGATTTTTGTCATAATGATCTTAACTTTCCGAATCAAAAAGGCTGCTTATCTTCAAATAAAAAGAGCACCCAGTTACAAGAGGTAACTGTGTGTGGCTGAAGGTAAACACAGTATACTTTGGTGTGTTTACTCATATCAAAGGAGAGACCAGGGAGTTAGCTTATTACAGAGCCATGCCCAGAATAAGGACAGTTCTCACCACATGAAAGCTGAAAAAAAACATGAATTGTTAGGAATTATGCAAGGCTTGCAACAGGAAGGATGGATTTCTAAATAAAAATATGATATTTAGCTATACCATATGGTATTTTCAAATCCTGCTGTTTCAGAGAATGGGGTTTACTCTGTTTGATGTCATAGTAGTTACTTTGATAATGCTGTCTCAGAATACCTTTAAGATAGGGAAGACTCATGCTCTTGATAGTCTGTCATCTACTAAGTTGTCGAATGACAACAATAAGCCGTCATCTGATTTCAAAAGCCTATTAGAGGATCGCTCCCAGGCCCTCTGTTAGTAGAAGCTCTATCCACAAAGAGAACTTTTCTTATTTATTTATTTATTTATTTATTTATTTATTTTTAGTACCAGGGATTAAACTCAGGACCTTGCCCTTACCAAACAACTACTTATGACATGGAGCCATCTCCCCAGCCCCCAAAGAGAATAAGTTTTCTTTAAAAAATAAAGTTCATTCTTGATATATGTTTAGGACAGGCAATTAGTACATCAATATATAAGGAAGGGCTCAGGAGGTTCATCCAGGCCTATTACAGCCCTGCAAGTGGAAAAACCATGATGGAGTGATCCATGATATAATCCAAAAGAAAAGTTAGTGTAAAGCTATATTTACTTAGGCTTGAATGGCTTATAGCACTTTGTTTTCCTAAGCCTATTTCTTATTAGTACGCATGGCATTGACATAGACCAGCAGCAATAAGAGAGAGGAGACCAGCCTAAGCAGAAGAAGGGTACTTGCACCTGCCTCATAAAAACAGAAATGCTCGGCTGCCCACAAGTGATTGGTTGGGTTGTCAAGAAAGAAGCATAATATACAGCAATGGAGGACAGTTTGGGGACCAACTCATGAGTTTTCTCTGCCCAAAGGACAGAGAGAGATGTAGACAAGCAAGACACAAACAAAAGATTTGTGCAGGGTAGGAGTGCTAGACGTTGCCCACTGGCCCCAAACCCATAATAAACCAGCTTCCTCTTTTCTTCTCATTTTCTTCTCTGGGCTCTAGTTAGGATCCTACCACTAAGGGTAGGATCTCAGGGTACTACACCTTTTCCTACCTCCTTTAGCCTTACTATCTCATCAGGGAACATGGGCCCAACCCATACATACTACGAACTATGGTGTGTTTTATGCGCATGAATTATCATTGTTATTACTTAAAATATTTAGGTGTGTTGTCTGGAAGAATTAATATCCTTTAAAATCTGCTAAAATCAGACCTGGTGTCGTCACCTATGCTTGTAATCTCAGCTACTCGGGAGACTGATGGAAAGAGATGAGGGGTTCAACACTAGTGCAGGCAATTCAGTGAGACCCCGTCTCAAACTAAAAAATAAAAAGTACTGGAAGCTCAGATCAATGATAGAGTACTTGTTTAACATGCATGAGACCCTGAGTTCAATGTCCCCCAAGAAAGGAGAAAGAAAAAGAGAGAGAGAAAGAGAGACAGAGAGATTTTATTTTAAAAAAGAAAAAAGCCAAAATTTCAAAACAAGGTAGAGTATCAACAGTTAATACATTGTATAGTGTTATCTTTAAATTAGTGTCTCAGAGTCCAGGTTATAGACATTTAATTGTAAAACAATATTGGACAAGCCTTTCCTTTCAATGGTCTAAAAGAAAAATTTAGTAGTATAACTATCTTATTGCTTTTCTCTTTCTTTCTTTCTTTCTTTCTTTCTTTCCTTCTTTCCTTCTTTCTTTTCGCTCCATTCCAGTTGTCCTTTCCTTTTGAGCAATTTCTTCCTATTTCACAGTATCTATTGCACGTTTTGGATCTCAATCACTATTTCAGCCTCTTACACTAAGGAGGCAATGTGATGTTTGCACATGTGCATCTGGTTTACTTCACTTATAAGTGTGGTCTCAATTTGCATCCATTTATCTATAAGTCTCCAGTTTATCCTTTGTTTCCAAGTAATACTCCATTATGCAATATTACCACATCTTTTTTATCCATTCCTTGGTTGATGACCATTTGGGTTGTTTCCAAGATCTAGCTACTCCAAACTGAACCTCCAAACTGTGCTGCTATAAACAGAGCCCCTTCCCTTTCTATCATTATTCCTTTTATTTGTTCTTCATATTTAATAGTTCTGGCCAAAATTTCCAGCACTATGTTAAATAAATGTGGAGATAGTGGACGTCTTTGTCTTGTTCCTGCTTGTAGAGTGAAAGTTTTTGGGTTTTGTCATTTCATAGGATGCTGGCTGTTGGTTTGTCATTGCATTTGGTGGGTCACACTGTTGCTAGTATTTAGTACACTTAGGAAATGACTACTTCTCCAAGGTATCTTCTGGTTGCAATTGGTTTTGGGGTTTTGAGTCTCCTGGAAAATCCTTCCTCTTGAATTGGTTGAAGATGAAAGTTGCTGCCTTCTTGGTCCAGTCCCTGGTTCTCTGGCTGCAGTCTTTGTGCTACCGTATTTTCTGTGGCCCACAGTCAATCTCAGTTTCAGATTAGTGGAAAGAATAACTATTTAGAAAAATTATGTCACTTTGGATTAAATTTGGACCATCAGCAATAACAGTAGAATCTATCACCTTCTAGAAAATGACAAACTAGGGCCTGGCGGGATGGCTCAGTGGTCTAAAGCCCCTGCTTGGGAAAGCTTGGGCGGCTTCAGGGACCGCGGTTCGATCCCCGGCACCACATGCTGCGCCAGTCCTGCCCTCGGGGCGGGCTGAGCCAGCCATAAAAATGAGTGAATAAACAAATAAAAGTTCTGAAACAAGAAAAAAATAAATAAATAAAATTAGAAAAGAAAATGACAAACTTAGATAACCATCAGCTTGACATCTTTAGCTGAATGGACCAGATTTACAGTTGTATAACAATCTAAAACAGACCAAAAAATTATATGCAGCATATAATTCCTTCATATGTGAATTTACCCTGTGTGGTAAAACTTAAAAGGGGCTACAGAAAAATAGAGAGGTAGAGGAAGAGGAAGGCTGAAGGGTAAAGAGGGATCATAATAACTTTGAGAAACTACTGGAGAATACTAGAGGGAAAGACAGAAGAGATAAAAAGAACAGAACAGCAACCACAAAGAGGCTAGAAACCATGTTCACACTCATACAAAAACTAGATCAAACAATGAAGAAAAAAAAATCAGAATAAAAACTACCACTATGACAACAAAAAAGAATGAGAGAGAGAGAGAGAGAGAGAGAGAGAGAGAGAGAGAGAGAGAGAGATCTATTTACAGGCTTATCTCTGCTGTCACTGATGGACAACATGTAGAAACAGTGTCCCAATCCATGTTGATTTATCCCACCAAGCCAGCAATAGCTTTTCTGCAAGGCAATGAATAATCACAGTAAGCCTGCACCTTCTGGCTGAGACCAGATTCATCTATCCTATAGCCATCAGCACTCCTTCCATGATCCTGAGTCCAGCTGGAACCTGCTAGATAGATTCCACAGCCACTGTGAGTTCTGAGCACAGCTGCCTCCCTCCTAGATGACTCCTGTTAAGTTGCTCTTTTGTGAGAATCAACTGAGTCCTCAACACTCATGCCAGCTAGTGCAGGCTTTCACATCCACTGCTCCCTTCCACTGATGCATCTCTCTCTTCATGGAGGCGCCTTGGGTTGCCAGCAGTCACCATGTATCTGTAGGTTTGAACCACTCCTCTTGCACCCAAGTCCTATCTCAGGTAGAAGGAGCCAATAGCTTCCTCCTTCTTTGTTAAAGTTTTTCTCTTCACTCTCTGTGGGTTTCAATTCATACTTTAGAACCTCTCTGGATCCAAGAGATCCAATTACCTTCTTCTTGTCTTTCTCACCCATGATATATTTCAGCATTTGGGTGGTAACACTCAGAAAAATTCTTTCTCTACTTCTCCCCACTCTTCCATCTTGGTACAATTTGCATAAATTTCAGTGCTACAATATTAACATAAATTAATTTATCAGATCAAGTTAGCTACCACTTTAAACAAATAACTATTAAATACTATGTTTTTGTTAATAAGCCATAATACCACAGATAGATGATGTAAATTGAGCAGCACATCACAAATTTAAGGGAAAATTCAACTTATGAACCCTAGCAACATGGAAAAGCCTGAGTTAGATGACAGAATGCAGCAAATTGGAATCAGTGAGCTCCAGATAAGACAAGCAGCCTCAGAAAACTACAGCATGTAAAAAGTAAGATCTATTCACCACACAAAAGGAAGGAGGTGGGAACTTCTGCTGCAGAGATAGAGCTATACACTTAGAATTTGTTACTTGGTTGGACCTCTAAGCTATTTTAGTATTTTTATTAACATGGAAGCCCTTAAATATGGCTCACTCAAAGGACACTCAGGGATGCTTCTAAATAAGTGTGCCACCCACCTGACCTGCTCTGTGGTCTGGAGCACTGTAGTTAGCACTACCATTCACTGATACTTATAAATGTGTTTAAAATTATAAGTTTCTTTATAAACTCTATTTCAACCTTGTGAGATAGATAGGACTATGGTATTTTATTAATGACAATGATGAATCTCTGCGGTGTTAGGCCATGCTCAAGAATCATATTGTAAATAAAAAATGCTAAACCCTAATTCAAACATTTGCAATGTAAGCCTTTATTTTTCCTGTATAGCAAAGTTAGTTAGAACCATAACACAGAGAGATACCTATATATCGGTATCTATGTTATCTATTGATGCATATGATATATTTTACTATTAGAATAAAAGTCAAGTATAATTCTGGAAACTTCTCTTGTCTCCTGGAATTTTGATGTATATGAGTCCCTTTTTAATCACAATATATGAGAGCCTTGGCATGGTGACACATGCCTGCAATCTCAGCACCAGGGAGGCTGAGGCAGGTTTGCTCTGAAATCAAGACCAGCCCAAGCAACAAAGTGAACAAGGTCAGCCTGAACTGCATAATGTAACCCTGTCTCAAAACCCTGGCTAACCTTTGAAAAATAAGACCTCAATGTTCTTCATGGAAAGTGTGCCTATTTGAGAAGTATAGTGATAAATAAAATATAATACTCATCAACAAGATTTTTAAAACATACATTTCTTTGTGTTTGGCAAAGCCCGGTTCAACTGGATGACTTTGATTCCTACATCAAGGATATGGCCAAAGACTCTGACTATAAATTTTCTCTTCAGTTTGAGGTAAGTTGGGCACAGAATTTGTCATCTTGTATCATGAAAGGACGTGGAATGGTTAGGATGGCTGGGTTTGTTGGGTCTTTTCCCTGCCCATCATGTGGGCTTATGATGCGTTTCTATGGCATGTGACATGGGTGGCTGATTCAGGGCACTTTAACTGCTACCTGAAACAAGGTTCATGTATCCCTTGGATAGTTGGCCAGATCTTGGATGGCAAAAATGAAAGGAAGAAAAGAAGAGATGCAGATATTGAGGGGAGCACCCGTAAGGAACAGAAGCCATCATTGAAAACTAGGGATGAATCACGTGTACAGATGAAAAAACAAACTGAGGCCAGAGGACAGTTTCCCTTTCACAAGACTTTAAGCATGGCTCTTGAGTGACTTAGGCCATAGAAAGTGTAGAGGGCAATTGAAACTCCTTCTCTGCCTCCTGGGCATATAACAACCTAGGGTAGACCTTTCAGTGCTATAGGGTTCCTGGCATGCTACCTAATACTTCTTTGTGACATTTTATTTTATTTCCTTGAAAAAAAAATAGATAGACAGCATCATGTAGGACTTGTGTAGAAATTTTTTTTTAAAGCCAATACTTTTTTTTTTTCCTGAAGCATCTTATTTTAGTCAGCTTTTTCATTGCTGAGATGTTATACAAAACACCCACAGCTTGAAGGAGGAAAAGAGGTTTGTTCATGGTTTCAGCCCATGGTCAGCTGGCTCTGAAACATAAACTTCATGGTAGAAGAGTGTGGGGAGCAACGCTGCATAGTTCATGGCAGCCAGAAAGCTGCGCATGGTGACAACACCAGAGGGAATGTCACGTAAGCACAGCCCCCACAAACCACCCAGACACACCCAGGACCTTTGCTGCTCCTCCAGGCCTTTCTTAACCAAGTGAAGATAATGTAGCAGGGTCAGTGGTCACACAGACACATTGCTTGGTGTCGAAGGCCTTGTGTCAGAGCAGATAGGAGTGGGAGGAAGAGAATTAGTATGTGGGGAGCACAGAATCAGTCCTCACCTGTCCTCATAGAGCTCACAGCTCAGAACAACTTCACATACCTCAGATTTTCATGTGTCTCCAGTTGTCAGTGGTCCAGTTTAGAGCAAAAGAGATGATTTTTCTAAATTCTATAGTTTCTTTTCAAAGCACACCTTCTTTGTTATTGTTGTTGCATCTGCTTTTCGCCTCATTTATTTTATTCACTTTTTCTTTCCTCTAGTTGGCCAAATACAGTTTTAGACTACAAAAAGTCTCAGCAGTCCTGGTGTGAGCATTCTTATGGTGGGTTTGAGGCTGTGAAAAATCTTAGACATTGCCAAATCCAAAACCCCTTCATCACCACCTGTGGTGAGAAACTGCATGCACAGCCTGCTCAGTGATGCGTTGCCCGTAGGTACATAAGAAAACATAGATGCTACACCAAATGTTACCTGTAAAGGAAAGAAATTCAATTTCAATAAAAACTATAGTGAAGCTGACATGTCAAAAAAAAAAGAAAAAAAAAAAAAAAAAAAAAAAAAAAAAAAAAAAAAGGTAGCCGGGCGTGGTAGCTCACGCCTGTAATCCCAGCACTCGGGAGGCTGAGGCAAGAGGATTGGTGCGAGTTCGAGACCAGCCTGGGCTACAAAAGTGAGCTCAAGGCCAGCCTCAACTGCATATCAAGACCCTGTCTCAAAAAAAAAAAAAAAAAAAAAAAAAGGTATATCAATAGTAGGAGAACATTTTTATTTACTTTTTAATTACTTTTAATAAGAAATAACAATATGATAATTTCAAATCACGTTAGTAGTACATTTGCAATAATTGACACATTACATATTGTTATCTTCATAGTAGTTATACAGAGCTCAGGGTGTAGACATGATAAATTTTCTAATCGTTATTGGTAAGGAAATTAAAAAAAAAAAAATAGTGGCCCTCATACCATAGGTTAAGGAACCAATGTAAGTCCTGTCGAGTACTGATTTTGTCTATCACAATTATACAGTCTAGACCAGGGGAAATGACTGTGGGTTGACCCCCACTGGACACACTGTGAGTCAGACCTTTGCTAAAACTCATTAATCACCTGAGTTCTGTAGACCCCTGTAATTACTGAGGGGCCAAGACAACGATATGAAATGTATTAATTATTGTAACTGTTCTACTAACCCATTGTGAAACTGTCTCACTGCTAATTTTTTCTCATTAAAATTAATAATTTTGAAAGAAAAAGAAATTTAAAAAAAAAATCTTCTCTTTGAACTGAGAGGAAGTAGTTGTATACATAGTCCAATGATCCATAATCGCTTTGGGTTACCAGTGAAACTGGCAATGTTAGAGGCTGTTGATTTAAGCCTCTTACAGCTCATCATACTACTTACAACTCTGCGTTATATGCCTCACAATTAAGCTTTTCTGCTGGGTGATCAAGGGCAATTTAAAGCAAGACCTGTATCACAAAACATTCATCTTTTGTATCTTCCAAGGTCAGATCCCCTCAAGATTAACTTTGGAACCATGTACAGTGCTTTGAAGAACTGTTGTTAGTGTCAGCCTTTGAGACGTGTCACGGCCATTGCTTGGCCAGTTTGCTTTCTGTGAAAGCCTGAGAGAATGTTTTTTCTCTAGGTGACTGTCCTTAGACACACTATACTTCATTTATCACTTTCCTCTGAGGTCCCATAATCTCCTTGACCAGAAAATTTGGGAAACCACTGAGTTATAGGATGTGACAGCACAGGTTCTCTTATGTCCTGAGTCTTCACTCACCTTGAAGGGCTAGGGCCAAAATGTTGGCTATCCTCATAGCCCTTCTTTTTCTCCAATTTTTGGTCTGTTAATTCACATTCTCAACTCTCCAGCAGAGAAGCTTCGTGACACTATTACTCTAAGATCTAAATATTAAGAGAGTAACATTAAATCTCTGGGAAGAGAAAGTGGGAGAAAATCTTGAAGACATCAGGGTAGGCAAAGAGTTCATGGACAAAAATCAGAATGCACGTTTAACACTTGAAAGCATCAACAAATGGGACCTCCTCTGGCTAAGAAGTTTTTGCACGTCAAAAGAAATTACCAACAGAGTGAAAAGACAACCCACACATTTTGAAAAGATTTTAACTAATAAATATTCAGACAAAGCTGTTCTATCTAGAATTTATAAAGAACTAAAAACCATTAGGACCCCAAAATTCAAAGACCCAACCCAGAAATGGGCATCTGCAATGAATACACACTTCTTAGAGAAAGAAATTCAGCAAGCATATAAGTACAAGAAATGCTCCACATCGCTAGCCATCCATGAAATGCAAATTAAAACAACACTTAGATATCATCTCACTCCAGAAAGAATGGCTATCATAAAGAAATCAACCAACAACAAAAGTTGGAGAGGCTGTGGGGAAAAAGGAACCCTTCTCCACTGCTGGTGGGAATGCAGATTGGTGCAATCATTATGGAAAGTGGTGTAGAGGCTCCTTTAAAAAGCTAGAACTGGAAATCCCATTCAATTCAGCTATCCTAGTACTGGCAATTTTCCCAGAAGAACTGAAAACATCATACCAAGCGATATCTGTGCACCTATGTTTATAGCAGCCCAATTTGTAATAGCCAAATCTCGGAAACAACCAAAATGCCCATCATTTGAAGAATGGTTGAAAAAGATGTAGTATTCTTATACAATGGAATATTACTCAGCTATAAAGAATGATAACTGGAAGATTTCATATATAAGTGGTTGTATCTTGAACATATACTCATAAGTGAAATAAACCAGACCTACATTTGTAAATATCAAATAGTCTCCCTAGTGTAAAAACTCAAAAGAAGAAATAAAAATGGAAGGGCATAACACAGCTGAATGGAAATCAAAGACTTATGGATTAAACAACAAAGTGACTGGAAGCAGAAAAGAGAGGAAACATAGCAGGAGCAAAACCATGCACTTATGTACACAGGATGAATCAGATAATGGTCCTGAGAACCTTCAAAAGGTTTTTCACATTGATGATAGCAATGTGCAACACTAAAATATGCTTGGAATGCCTGTCATTCCGGTCTTTCTGGTCTTTTAGATGTGTGCTGCTTCTAATGTAAACTCAGTTACTGCTATACTCTCTCTCAAGTAAATGGTTGGTTAACAAACAAACCAAAAAAAAAGGTATTAATTGAGAGTAATAGGAGAACATTTTTATAAGAAAGCAGCAGTGGGATCTGATGGCGCAGTCTGTAATCCTGGCTCCTCGGGCAGCTAAGGCAGAAAGAGCACATGCTTACTTAGCCCACAAGTTGTAGAGGTTTCAGTTCTTACCAGACTGGCTCCAATGCCAGTGGAGTGACAAGACCACCACTGAGGAGGAGAAAAGCAGTTCATGGTGGCAGAATACAGTAAAAGCAACAAGCAAACAAGGGAAAAGTCAAGCCTCTTTCTGTACTTTATGCTTTATGTAGGTGTTCTGGAATGTGTCTAGGTGTCCCACCAATGCCTCATACAGTCAGGGGGTGGCTTCTGAAATTTGTAATTGATTATTATGGGTCTGGATGCTGTACTTCCCCTGGGGCAGGTGATTTGAATTTCAATGTAAGGGAGCAAGAGAAGTTAGCTGCTTGAGCTGCTGCTAGCTCTCTCGCTGCTCTCTTGCTCTTAGCTGCCTCCATGAAAGGTGTCCTCTGCCAGGTACCTCTCTGCCTTGGAGCCAGCTGAATATGGACTGAAACTTCCAGCAACTGGGAGCTAAATAAACCTTTCCTTCCTTAATTTGAATGCCGGGTATTTATCCCAGCAACAAGAGTGAAGAGTAACTAAGACAGCAGGCCACAGGGATTAGGGTGGCACTAAGCCAGTCAGTGGACTGACTTCGTGACCAGCCACACCAAAATCCCAGTATTGCACCATGAGACAGTCACACAGTCTAGCTCCAGCCTCTCTGAAAAGCCCCACCTGGAAAGGCATGAGGCTTTAAGGGAACATCTAGGCACAAGTTATGCACAAAGAGCATCCTGGGGTTTAGTCTATAGTGTCATCACACACAGACACAGACACGCAAATGCACACAAACACACAAACACACACGAATCAAAATTTTGTAATAAACATTTCGATGATTTGGATAAAGGAATGAAAATGATGATGTATTTGCACTTCCAACCTTACTAAAGCCACACTGTCTTAATTTCTTGAGACAATACACCCTTAGTGGCCCAGCTCTGGTCATTACCCCTACTGAGAACTCCTATTTTATAAACCCAAATGTAAGTACTACTGTGTTTATAAATTACTTCCTTATTTTAAAAATTCAATGTCATTTTCTTGTGAAAAGAAAAAAAAATGTTTCAATTGTGACAGAAACATGAACCAAATAGTTTAGAATGAAGGAAAAAGAGATTTATTTAAAGAATAGTAATTTACCTTATATAACCAAAAGAGGATTTAGCAGCCAGCTGGGGCACCTTGGGGAGCAAGCTGATGGAGCCAGGAGCCACACCCCCACCCCATCCCACAGGGACCCCACTTGTATTTCCTATTTCTGCTCATCATCTTTATTTTCACTGCAAGCCAAATTTTTTCTCATTAGTAGAGTAGGTGGCCACCAGCAGCCCCCCAAACACCACAGCCTCTTGTTTTCCACCTTTTGCAAAGAGAGTTGCTGGTTCTCTCTTCATAGTTCGAGGACCCATCCTGGGACAGGGTGCCCACTCAAACCTGCTGTAGCCAAGGAGGGCAGAATCGCATGAGCTATTACTGGAAGAGCCAGTGTGGCTAAGTTAACCAAATCAAAGAAAGGGGGAGCATTGCTTCTCAGCCAGGGGAGGACATGGAGAGAAATAGGTAAATGACCCACCTGTGAGCTTTAAGTACCATAAAAATGTCAACAGCAGAATGTTATATGGTAAGTGCTCAATTTATTGTATGCTGAAGATTCACATATTCAATGCAAAAAATAAGCCTATTTAGCTTTATTTCATATGATTTATAAGAAAAGTAGAAATGAACTAAACTAGGAGTCTAAGACCTTGATTTCATTAACATTTGCCACTATGGTCAAACCTACAGTTTCTATACATATAAAATGAGTTTTTTAACTATTGCATAGATCTCCACTGAGCAAATTGCAGGCAATTTCCTAGAGGGAGTTTGGGGATATGTGGGTGTGTCTTTGGTTGTTATAATAGCTCAGCAGGAGGGTCCCAATGGTACTCAATGGGAGAGATAAAGATTTTTTCAATAAGTAGGACGATAAGCAATTATCTCTGTCCAAGTGTGCTCCACTGAGAAATGTTGGGTTAAGTATGGGACAGATTCAACCAAGCTCTTTGTAACTCATGTGTATTAGTGAGAATTCTCCAGAGAAACCAAGAGAATGTGTCAGCATTATAATTGATAGCACAACAATAAAGATGCATATAGATGTAGGTATAAATAGAGGTAGATAAGGAGATGGTTCATATGGTAGTGAAAATGAGCAGGTCTTAATCTATGGATCGGGCTGCAGACCCAGGGAAGAGCTGCAGTTGCATTTGCAATCTTGAACCTAAAGGCTGAGTGGATTCCGAATTCCCTCCTCCATGTCTTTTCTTCTTTGCGTTCAGTTGATGGAGGCTAATCTATTCTACTCAAAATTTGCTGATTAAATGTTCATCACTTTTTAAAAATAACAATGTCCAGACTGGTGTTTGACCAAGCATTTGGGTTTGGTAACCTAGCTGTTACGGTTTGTGTCTAGTTGTCCCCCCCAAAGCCTCATGCAGTCAAGGGGTGGGCTCCTAGACTTTGTGATTAACTCATGATCCAGTGCTGGAACTATGGGTGTGACTGCTATAGGATTATGGGTATAAGTGCTGCTGGGATTATGGGTAGGAGTACGCATGCAGCCTGGGGTAGACAGCCTGAGTGTAGCGTAAGGGAGACAGACTTGCCCTCTGTTGCCAGTGTTGCCACTTCTCCTGCCCTTTTGCTCTCTGCTCTTTGCTGCCACCATGAACAACTGCTCTCTGCCCTGTGCCACCCTGCCTGGGAGCCAGCTGAGTGTAGACTGAAGCCTCCACTGATTGTGAGCTAAAGAAGCCTTTTATTCCTTAATCTTGAGTGTTGGGTACTTATCCCAGAAATGAGAGATGAATAACTGAGACACTAGCCAAGGTGGCACATAAAATTAACTATCACTCCATGACTCAAAGAAGCAGTTAGGACTTTTATTTATTAGGAAGCTATTTTCACAAATCTTTATTCATAAACTGCTATGAGTTACAAATGTGATTAACTTGGTGCCAGCCCCTCCTTACATGCATGTTTGAGGTGAAAACTCTGACTCTCTCTCTAGGTATCTTTTGAGTCACAGGCTTCAACTGTATGTATTAGACCAATATTTGCATAAACAGTGGCCCACTGGCCTTACCTCCTCAACCCTCAGCCCCACCCCACATACCACATCCTCAAGTTCACTGTCAGAGCTTCTCATCTCTTTAAAGAAGTACTGTGTTTGAACACCAGACCTTTCACAAGGAAGGCCTTGTATATTGACAGACACTGAGGTTTACAGAAAGTAAGATTTCCAGCTCTAATGGCAAACCAAGAGGGTACAGAGATGGCGGAAGCAGCTAAGGTTAGTGAAATCCAGTAGCTGCAGAGGTATTTGCTCTATTTACATGAATGTTTGCTACTTGCATTCATTTTGATGCCAACATTGAAAGATCACACTTGCACTGAGAAACTGCATCATTTATAAGCATTATGCAAATTGAAACTAATGCCTGTATTTACATATATTACCAATACAACTATAAGTCACACATGAAGCTATACAAATTGCTAATTTGTGATCACTGTATAAATTCCCTTTTCACTCTGCATCTCATTTTGGATCTGCTGGAAAGACTGATGATCCTTCTGACAAAAATACGTGTCTTTTCTTAAAGAGGTTTGGGACCCAGGGATTAAAATCAATCAGTTCCCTGTTTCTGACATCTCATATGAGAAGGGTTTTGAAGAAGCCGACTTCAGAACTTTAATTTTGGCACTCACAAGACACACCACATGTTGCTTCTTCTGCCATTAATTTCCGGGTTTGTGATTAACCAGCACGTCAGCAAAACTCTTCACCAATTTTTTTAGGAAATATGGCTACAAAGATCCAAGTTGGGACTGGGAAGACAGCGCAGTGGTCTAAGCACCTGCCTGGCAGGTGCAGGTACTGAGGTTCAGTCCCCAGTACTGCATTGTACCATGTTGGCGTCAAAATGAAGTGCACCGTGACAGCAAAATAAAAGATCTTTAAAAAATTTTAAAGGAAAGATCCGGGTAAAACAGTGTGAATTCCCATGCAGCACACAGGCAACAGCCTTGCTTTTTGGTGTTGGCTCGCTTGGGAGCAGCTGCACTTCTCTATGCTTGATGGGACTTCATTGGGGACTTAGGTGCAGTTATTGTTGGAATAACTCGTCTCAAACTGTGCAATAATTCTCATGGTAGAATCTTTGCTCCCAGATCTGAGTTTTTCTCTCCTTTAACTCCTTTTCCCTTTCCCAGATTTTGATCTCTGAGCCTGTGCCAGTAATATTCATTGACTGGACTACTCTCAGTTGCTAGACTTTGTTTTTATTTACTTTTAAAGAGTTTTTTATTTTATTTTATTTTATTTTTCCTGTTTGAGAACTTTTGTTTGTTTATTCATTTTTATGGCCCACTCAGCCTGCCCTGAGGGCAGGGCTGGCACAGCATGTGGTGATGGGGTTCAAACCATGGTCCCTGCAGCCACCCAAGCTTTCCTAAGCAGGCGCTTTAGACCACTGAGCCATCCTTCCAGACCCCAGTTGCTAGACTTTGGGAGCTGATTTTCTGCTCATCTAGTCTCCCACCATCCACCTCAGATTCCCATCATTACTATAGTTTGCTCTTTTTAAAGGTACATGTTGTAGGCTGAGTTGTGTCCCTGCTCCCCAAAACATTTTAGTATACTTGATATTAGCTAAAAAGTCAAGAAGCTATGCCCCCAAAGACGTTTTGAAAATTCATATCTCAGTACTTCAGAATATGACCTTATTTGGAAATAGGGTTTTTGAAAATAGAATTATGGAATTAGGTTAACCCAATATAAGGAATGCCTTTAATTTTTAAAGGAAGAGAGAGAGAGAAACAGACAGAGACAGAGACAGAGACAGAGACAGAGAATGTCATGTGATTACCAAGACAGAGACTGGGGTTTGCACCTGCCTGTGAAGGAATACCAGGATTTACCAAAAACCATTGCAAGCTAAGCAAAGATAAGCAAGGATTTCTACTAAAGTCAGCGGAAGGTGTGTGATCCTGCTGACATCTTGATTTCCAATTTCTCATCCCCAAAACTGTGAGCCAAAAAATTTGCCTTGTTTTGAGCCAACCAGCTTGTGGCACTTGGTTAAAAGGGCAGCCCTAGGTAACTACTACAGTGTCTTCCTAGGCAGCTTCCTTTAAGTCCTTTCTTTTCCTTTTGCATTTTCCTGAAAATAACCAAGCACCGTCTAATTTCCTTCCTTTTAATTGCCATGGATTGGATATTTTCCCCAGTTGCTCTGCCCTGTGTGTAAGCAGTTTAGAAATTCAGCTCATCTGACTCCAAGTCCGGCTTAGCCCAATGCAGGCACCAAGCATTCTCACCAGCTGACATTATTGCAATCTCTAGACCATAGCATGGTGTGTGCTTTTCTCAGATGATACTGATTAAAGTCCTGTGTTATCTGTGTGCTAACCCCAATGGGATGCTCCCCTCAACGTGGGACTCTGTGGAGATAGGAAGGGTTAGATGAGGTCAGGAAGATGGGGCCCTCGTGGTGTGGTAATAATAACAATCATGATCTCTCTCTCTCTCTCTCTCTCTCTCTCTCTCTCTCTCTCTCTCTCTCTCTTTCCTCCATCTTTCCTCTATCTTTCCTTTAAAGTGGACAAGCAAAGAAGTTACTCACACATAGAGAGAGAGAGATAGTGGTCGCCTATACCATAAGATTTTGAAGTCTACTTTTCTGGCATTTGGACTTCTCAGCACCCAGAACTGCTAGAAATGAAAATTTTCCTTCACTCAGCACTATTTGGCTATAGCAGCCCATGCAGACTGAACAGTGCATATGGTGGTGCTTTACTTAGCCAACTTGGGTACATCAGTAGCAATTGATGCAACATAGGCAGATACTGGGCTTGGGAGGTGACTTTCCTTCTAGAGCTCCTACAGCAAATCGCCTAGCTTGTCACCTGAAGACAAAACATTTATTATCACTGTACATGCCAGAAGTCCAAACTCAAGGAATCAGCAGGGCTACCCTCTGTTGAAGGCTCTAGAGGAGAATATTCTGGCTTCTCCTGGCTCCCAGGATTCCTTCTCTGGTGGCTGTCCCACTTGAGTCTCCACCTCTGTATTTACATGACCCTCTCCTGGTCTCCAAGATGATCTTACCTTGTGATCCTTAATTACTTAATCTGCAAGGATCCATCCACACAAGGCCATAACCAGATTCTAAGCTTAAGATACAGATGTCATTTAGGGTACCAACTTTCACCCTACTCTGGATGACTACGTGACCTGGGGGAGGCAGGAAGATGGTAGATTATTTTAGAAACTAATCTAGCAAAAGGAAATTAAAAAATGACTTATGTTGGTTTCAAGCCATTACCCCCATACTTTGTCTTTGTGAAGATTTAAGCCTCTGGTATTTCCATATGGTTGGAAAGAAAATAACTGCAAAGCTACTGAACTGGAATCTTAGCCTCTGATTTTCCACTTAGTGACAGGCTAAATTATAAAGCCTGCAAAGCGTTTTGTGTGTACATGCAGTCCCTGCTTTGCTGCAATTCAGCGTTGGCAATTTACATTTATAGTGTTCAGCCAATTAAGTCTCTCCTATCAACTCAGGGCATTTACAGCAGGGAAGCAACACACAATTAAAGTTCTATCAGTCAGCTTCCATATGTGCACCAGCTCCTGGTCACAATCTGTTTCCACCAGTTTTTCTGTATCCAAGGCCTTTCCCTGTGGCTTTTCAGTCTGTCCTCAAAGCAGGCACCAGGAG
This sequence comes from Myocastor coypus, assembly GCA_004027025.1. NCBI lineage: Eukaryota > Metazoa > Chordata > Mammalia > Rodentia > Myocastoridae > Myocastor > Myocastor coypus. The sequence goes on from PVJA010005730.1 coordinate 52,228, forward strand.
GGGGGCAGTTGTTGGTCTGTTAGCACAAATGGCAAAGAAGGGAGAAGTTGTGGAGCCAGGAAAAGCAAAACGAGCAAAGAATCATAGCAGAAGCATTTCACAGTCAGTAGTGGTAGTGCTGCATGAGTATTTGTTGAATTTAATTAGCCTAGTTGACAGTCGCTGTAAACGGGTCCACTGTGGTCTGATAATTTGCCTTGTTTACCAAAAACTAATCTGATGTTAAGAGGAATCGAGCTATCTTTTCAAGACCAGACCATTTAAAATGTGCACCAAAATAAGTAAGCTAGTTTATCAAATTATCATACAGACACTTTTTAAGAAGATGCATTTCTAAAATAATTTAAGCAAAGAAAGCATCATTTAAATAAACTTATTGCAGTCAGAATGAGCTTGCCTAAAAATAATACCATTGTGCCTGAAGTCTGCCGTGAGTAAATTGTGTTTCTTATATAAATGATACAGTCAACCTTTGGAAACTCTTCAAAATGAAATGTAGTTATAAAATAAGAGTGACAGGTTTCCTCCTGAAGGCCTTAGCATACAAGTTTTTTGTTGGAAATGGAGGGACATCTACTTTTATGAGTTGAGAATCAAACTTGACATAATTTGTCTTTCAACACAACTTCAACTTAAGCCAAGAAGCTTGAGGTACTGTGACCTTGTAAAGTGCATGATGATGTGCTTTAGCTGGACAATATTCACATTCTAGAAGTGTAAATGAAATTTATAGCAAGTGGCTTCTCTCACTACCTCACTTAATAGTTATATAGCAAGATGCACACTATATAGGTCATTGCATTTAGATAGTTAAATACAACAGAATAGACAGTTCCCTAATAGTTCTCAAAAAGGTATGTGAAGGGCTGGCAAGATAGCTCAGTGGACTGAGTGCCTGCTTAGGCAAGTGCAAGGACCTGGGTTTGATCCCCAGCACAACATACTGTGCCAGTCCCCCCATCCCCCAGGCATGCTAAGTCAACCACCGAATCCAGGAGTGATGGCGCATGCCTGTAATTCCAGTGCTTGGGAGACTGAAAACAAGAGGATTACTACAAGTCCAAGCTGTATAGTGAGACCCTGTACCAAATATGTTTTAAAAAACTGTGCAGCTGGACCTGCTAAACTGACTGTACACCGTGTGACCCCAGGAAGCACCCCTGACTTATACCACACTGTGAATGTGCTCACAGGAAATGAGGTGTGATGACTGTCTGTTTATATCAAAAGTATCTTGCCAGTGCAGCTTTGGATAATGGGATTTATAGAACCACATGCAGGCAACTATGTAGATATTCTTACTTGCTTTGACAGGTTTGCCTGAACACTACTACTTCATCCTTATTTTTGAAGCTTCGTTCTCAGATTATTTAGTGAACAACGATGTGCTATGATTTCACTGCATCCAGGCAGTTATTCAGTGTGGACAAAGAATGCAATGTAAAGTGGAATCCTTTCAATTCCCTCAATGTGCAGAAATCTGAGATCTATTCTCTTTTTGTTTTCAGGAGTTAAAATTGATTGGACTGGATATTCCACACTTTGCGGCAGATCTCCCGCTGAACCGATGCAAAAACCGCTACACAAACATCCTACCATGTAAGACCGTCAGCCGGGTTGGTTTTAATCACATCACTGACAGCCCAAAGGACTGTCAGTGTTGAGGAGCCAGCAGTGGTCTGAATCTGAAGTCGTCTCTGCCACTCCAGGGATCTCACCACTACTTTGATGCCATTAGCTTCTATCTGATATGCTTTCATTGTGCTTTTTTTTTTTTTTTTTTTCATTTCATTGTGCTTTAAAGAAGCTGTATCTGAGGAGGAAAGAACGACTAAACACTTCTGAGATCAAGCCTTTGCCCAATTAGGGATCGGATCTTTTGAACTGTCATGAAAGAATTTCCATGAATTCATGGGCCGTGAGCAAAGGCAAAGTTTTGTTGTTGCTTGGCATCTTGTAATGAAAGATAACACTCAAGAAAGAAAGGAATGTGCAGTAATCACAGGGCAGTGAAAATGTGTTTCCATTTTGATTAATCTGTCTATTCTGCTGCACTCCAAGAGGGATAAGAATGGGGAAATTAGGAAGGGGGAGGCTCACAGTCTCCAGAAAAACTCTGTCCTTGATATGGCTTCTAGGTAAAGTTGGGTAATGTTATGATGATGATGATGATGATGACGATGACGATGAAGATACTTCACATACAGAGTGCAGAATTTACTCTTCCCATTCCAAAACTGTCTTAGAAAGATATTTTCTCAAAATTAATATAAGGGACCAGCCATATAGCTCAGTGAATTAAAGCACCTACAAGCAGGTGCAGGGGCCAGGAGTTCAATCCCCAGGCCTGCCATGCCAGCCCCACCCCTGGGGCATGTTGAATCAGCAATTGAGGCTGGGCAAAGTGGCACATGCCTGTAATCCCAGCTCTTGGGAGGCTGCAAACAGGCAGATCAGTGAGTTGAATCTAGTAGTGAGACCCTGAACACTCTGTACAACCTTTCCTAAAATACAATATTATATATATTTATTAGAAATATATATATATATATATAATAGAAAACAACAGAAATATGACTCAGTTCAAGGCCCTGAATTTAATCCCTAATACCAAATAATAAGGATGATGATGATGACGATAATAATAATAATCACATCATCTAATGAAAGAAGTCAGCAACAGAGTACAGAAAAAGCTCAAGGGAAAATAAGGAAACCACAACAAGCTGAAATTGGCAAAGTCTAAAATAAAGAGCAAAGATGGCCTTTGAAGAGACACGGCAAAGTACCGCATGATTTTCCTTATGTCTAGAATGCAGAGAAACAACTGAAATGCATAAAACAGAGAAGAGAACAGTGGTTGGGTGGATGAAGAGAGTTAAGGAAGGGCATGAAGTTATAGTTGTGTAGAGATGAGCTGGTCTGGGCAATGCACGTCACAGGACTGTGCTCAGTAATACCACATGGTATGCTGGAAACCTGAGAGCAGATGTGAAGTACTCTTACCAAAAAATCAAGGGCGATTGTGTGAGATGATCAATATGTTAATTCTTATGGCTGTAGTAATAATATATTCACACATATTATATGTTCTATATATTATATGAGTATATAATATATAGATTATATCTGATTATATATAAACATATATGATTACATATAAATTATATATATGATTCCATTATATATTATATTATATCTATCTATCATGTTACATACCTTAAATATATAAAACAGGAAATAGAGAGGACCAGGGCATAATTCAATGGTATAATGAATGTTTAGCATGTCTAATGCCTTGGGCTCCATCCTCAGGACTAAAAGCTAAAATTAATTTTTATAAAGAAATAATTTTGGGGGTCTGGGAGACAGCTCAGCGGTCTAAGCACCTGCCCAGCAAGGTCAAGAACCCAGGCTCAATCCTTGGTACCACATGCTGTGCCTACTCCGTGCTGTGCCAGCTCCTGAAACTGGGCACGATGGCACACAACTGTAATCCCAACACTAGGGAGGCTGAGACAGAGGGATCACTATGAGTTCATGCTGTCTAGCAAGACTCTGGACCAAATAAATAAAATGAATAAATCTTCTAAAAATAATTATTAAAAGACCCATGTGTCTCTCCAGGTCTGCCAAAGACAGTTAGCTCTCTGTGTGTCCCTAGGTGAAATCAAAATAACAGGTATTAGCCGGGCATGGTGGCTCACGCCTGTAATCCCAGCACTTGGGAGGCTGAGGCAGGAGGACTGGTGCGAGTTCGAGACCAGCCTGGGCTACAAAAGTGAGCTCAAGGCCAGCCTGAACTGCATAGTGAGACCCTGTCTCAAAAAGACAAATAAATAAATAAATAAAAATTACAGGTATTTAATTCTGTTAATTTAATTTAAGTAAATATTTTAAAGATTCTTCCCAACATATGCACATAATTCTTCCAAGAACAGAAGAGCTGATACAGAATTTTTTTGTGTGTGTGGTATTGGGACTGAACTCAGGACCTTGTGCTTGCCAGGCAGCTGCTTATGCCACCGAGCTATAGCCCCAGCCCTAGAAAAAAATTATAAATGTAAATGTATGCATTTGTTGAAACAAGAAACTAAGATTGGTCTATGCCTGCAATACCAGGCTGCAATAAATTATCTGCCTACTCTGTCACTGACTGATTTGGCTTGATATTGGATAGAAGGAATCAACATTATTTCTACTTCCATGTTAATTTTGTTTTTATATTCCTTCCTTATTCTTTACAGATGACTTTAGTCGCGTGAGACTAGTCTCCATGAATGAAGAAGAGGGTGCAGACTATATTAATGCCAACTATATTCCTGTAAGTATTAAAAATATCAGGCACTCAAGTGGTGAAACCTAGAAGCCAGCCAGCCAGCCAGGGGAACATTAGTACAGCTGTGCAGAAGTGTCAAAGACTCCAAAAGAGAGCTCTTCATACCGAACCCCATGAGCAGTCTCCATTATTCTGTTTCAGAATAAACAAGGTGCAAACCCCATAAATCAGCAATGTTCAGGTTTCTTTCCAGTGGGACAGTGAAAAAGAAGTAGATAATTACACTCAAGAGCATCATTCAGGTGTTGATAACTTAAGTTTCCACAGTGAAACTCCATGGCTCCATCTAAATACCTATGCTTCCTATGTTTTTTTTTTTTTTTTTTTTTTTTTTTTTGGTGGGACCGGGGTTCAAACTCACGACCTTGCACTTGCCCAGCAGGCACTTGTGCCTCGGAGCCATCTCCCCAGCTCCCTATGCTTCCTATGTTTATAGCTATACAATTTGTGATAGCCAAATCTTGGAAGCAACCAAAATGCCCATCACCTGAAGAATGGATGAAAAAGATGTGGTGTTTTTGTACAATGGAGTGTTACTTAGCTATAAAGAATGATAAACTCGAAGCCTTCATATATAAGTGGATGCACCTTGAAGAAACACTCATAAGTGAAACAAACCAGACCTACATGTGTAAATATCATGTAGTGTCCTTAGTGTAAGAGCTCAAAAGAAGAAATAAAGGTGGAAAGGCATAACACAGTTAAATGGAAAGTGAGAATTAAGGATTAAACACAGAAGAGAGAGCAAGGAGAAAAGTTAGCAAACATGACAGGGTCAAAACCATACATTTACATACACAAGATGGTTAAGGCAATGGTCCTAAGAATCTCCATTAGGTTTGAAACTAACAGTTAATTGGTAGAATTCTCATCCCAACTAACTATATATGCTGATATCTGTGAACTAAGCAACTGCCCTGAGGACAGCAAAGCTTAACACTAAAACCATGCTTGGAATACCTCTCATTCTGCCCTTCTAAGTGTATATGCTTCTAATGTCATAGCAGTCATGGCTATTCTCTCTCTCAAGTAAATGGTTGTTTGTAAAGAGGTAATAAAAGAGAATAAGAGACAAGAAAATAAACAAATAAACAAATAAATGAATACATAAATATCCGTGCTTTTGAAATATCTGTAAAGATAGCACCTATTATCACAAAAAAGATATGGATAAGATTTTACAGGTTTACAAAAAACAATGCTTACCATCACACAGAGCTATATAGTCAATTACTCCTATTGCCTTTTTGATCCTACAAAGAAAAGGCATTACAAAGGTGTGTGAGCCTTGACCAGGTTATTTTCAGTCAATTATCAGTTTTCCACATTTGTGTGGAATAACGTTTGATATGGGCAACAACTGGTTCGGTTATTTTATCACTTATCTTCCAGGGATACAACTCACCACAGGAGTATATTGCCACCCAGGGGCCACTGCCTGAAACCAGAAATGATTTCTGGAAGATGGTCCTGCAGCAGAAGTCTCAGATCATAGTCATGCTCACCCAGTGCAATGAGAAAAGGAGGGTGCGTACCACAATGGCTGTCACCTCGCAGAGCATCTGCCCCAGCCTCTGCCACCAACCACATGGTTACTATGTAGCAGAAACTACCACACTGTTCACTTATTCATTCTCAACAATAGTTCCATCTGGTTCTTCCAAAACAATTGCCTTTGCCTCCCCCAAGTGAATTTAATTGCTTGCTTGTTTTCAAAGCTTACACTATTTTCACTGCAGGTAAAATGCGATCATTACTGGCCATTCACAGAAGAACCCATAGCTTATGGGGACATCACGGTGGAGATGATCTCCGAGGAAGAGCAGGAAGACTGGGCCTGTCGACACTTCCGGATCAATTATGTAAGCCTCTAAGTAGACATGCAGGTGTGCCCCCACAGTCATGATACCCCGAGGGCCCAGGGGCCAACCCACCACCATGTATGATAAGAAGCTTCAAGGCTTCGAGGCTCTGCTTCCTTGGGGAGAAAAATAACACTTTTAGTTGGCTGTTTCCTATTTTAGAGAGGATAGTATAGACAGAATGCTGGCCTAGAGACCAAGGAGATGAAAAAACAGTCTGCACAAGTCTATCACAAATTAGCCCCAGCCAATAGAAGACTCTGCTAATCATTACTTACCTAGTATTATGGAGCAGAGAAGCATTATCATTATTCATATTAACCCAAATATATAACAACCTCATATGTGTACATAAGGCATGGTTAAATTATAAATATGGTTTAATTTATAAACGGTTTAATTATAAACCATAACTTATTAGTCTGGGTTTTTGTTTTCTTTCTTTCTTCATTTTGTTTTGTTTTGATTTTAATTATTCAGACGGCGGTTCCAGACCTTATTATTCAGGGTTCAATATTGCCCTCAAAGTGCTGTTAACTCCTAATTGTTAAAATATCAGAAAAGTCTGTTTTTCTTGCACAGCCAGCTGCCTTCTGACGGCAAGTCTTTGAGCCAGGCTGAGTAGTTCTGCGTGAGGCTCAGGTGCGAACATCAGTCAAGTCACCATCTACCTGTGAGCGGTTCACAGAATATAGAGCTCTCACTAGCTCTCTCTTTTTTTTTTGCTTTGTGTTTTTGTTTTTTGCAGAACCGGGGATTGAACTCAGGCCCTTGCCCTTACTAGGCAAGTGCTTATTCTACTGAGCTGTCTCCCCAGCCCTTAGCACTGTCTAGTAAAGTGCATTGTACAATGAAAGCAGAATTTGGCAGGAGAGCTCTTGTTGCGGCTCTTGCTGATGGTGATGTTGATGTTGGTGCATTCTTTCCTGAATTTGCTAAGGGCATAGACTAGGGGACAGCAAGCTGCAGTCTGCAGACAAAATCACCCACAAATGATTTTGGCACATTATAATGATTAAAAACGTTAAACAACATATCCTATATAAATTATATGAAACTCAGTTTTCAGTGTCCATAAACAATGCTTTTTTGGAACACAGGCTTCATTCATGCATTGGCTATGGCTGTTGGGCTACATCAATCTCAAATGCTTGCAAGTAAAACTGCATGAGAGTCTTCGTTGCTTTTCTTAGTGCTGAGACAAAATATCAGACACTCAAAGTTATGGGGGAAAGGTTTATTGTCACTCATGTTTTATGGATATTTCAGTCCTCAGTTGGCTGGTTCCAAGGCAGGCAGGCACAGCCGAGGGGCATCATGGAGGAAAAGCAGTCCATGGCAGGGAAAGCAGCAAAGCAGTGAGGCAGTCAGAGGGCTGGAGCACTCTCCTTCTCCTTCTTGTCCCTTCCCAGCGAGCTGCTCTTGGGGCATTGCCACCCACACATGGGGCCAGCCTTCCCATCATCCACACCCAGAGCTATGCCAGACTAATCAGGGAAGTAATTTAATAATCACACACCATTAATACCAGCATCGCCCACTTAAATTCCAACACCACACACCCTAGATGGGGACACCCCAGAAAAGCCCCATCTATAACCACTAAAGGCTTGGAGGAGACATCTAGACTCAAGCTCTAACAATGAGCTGCAGGCTGGGCATGGTGCTGCCTACCTGGAATCCCAGCTCTCGGAAGGATTGCCACAACTCTGAGGCCCGCTTGAACAGCAGAGTGAAATCCTGTCTCAAAAGCTAAAAAAAAAAAAAAAAAAGCTACAATATCAACCATTGTCATTTTCTGGCCTTTTTCCAGAAAGAGCTTATTAACCCTTAGTATAAACAATGGAGTCATCCCCCCTATCAGTAAAAAATGTGAACATCACTATCTCTTTATTGATGTTTACAGACACTGATCACTTATCAACCAATAGTAAGCTAATAACTGTTTTGTGCTGTTCCACTCCTTTAAACTACCTTTTTCTTCCGAGTTCCCCAAGCACGCGTCTACTCAGACCAGCTTCCACTCAAATGTCACATCATTTATAGAGCCCTCCTCGGCCTCAGAGACCATGAGCTCTTTGCTCTCTGCTGTAGTGTCATGCGTACCAGCCCATCTGCACACTATGGTTATAATTCTCTGTGTCTGCCTCCCCCAAGATACTATGAGTTTTAGAAGCAAGTGCTTTATCTTTGTGGAATGAATAAATGAGTGAACGTGGTATTTCAAGAATAATAAAGCACTGTGTAAGTCAACAGATTTCTCATCAGAGGAAATATTTCACAGTAGTGCCATTCAAACTAAGCTTTCTGTCTTTTATTATTATTATTATTATTATTATTATTATTATTATTATTACTACTACTATTATTATTATTTGGCTACTTCAGCCACAAGCTATAGCAAACTGCTGAAGAAAATAGACTAGATCTTTCCTTAGGTCTGCTTCTGAGAGAAAAACAATTATAGAACATAAAAACATGAAATAAGTCTATTTCTACGTTTATTTCCTTGGCAAGGAAGAGTCACATAAATCAGCATATGACCAATAGAACGTTTCATGTGCTTGGTCATAAATGATGACCTGCTTTTTAATGACAAGCGTGACGGAGCCGAGCAGCAGGAATAAAACATTAAATAATAATGTTTGCTTATAAAGCGGTCACATACTGCTTACACATATCTGGTACCAGGGTGCCCCCTTTGTCCACAGCATGCACAGTCTTAATCTGGAGCTCCTAAAGTGAAGGTTACATTGGCCAAAGACCCTTCTACTGTGCTGACAAATGTATTTTTCTACGTGTTTCAATTTTGCTTAGACACTTCTTTATCTATTCAGTATTCTTATGCATAAAGTTTCCGAGCACAAGATAAAACTCTACAGATAAGGAAATTAAAGTGAAAGAAATGTGGGATAGCTGAGTGAGGAAAATCCAGAAGGGTTTACTCACTTAACAAGAAAGAAAGAAAAAAAAAAAAAAAAAGAACCACAGCACAGGACTTGTCACTTTTCAGTGCTTGAAATTTGGTAGTACGTGAGCAAGGGCTGGACACGCAGATCACCAGAAACATGTTTGCTTCCAGGGACTTCGTACTTTGCTATCGAACTGGAAGGGTGCTAGCTGTTCTAGGACCCCCCGCCTGTGGCTGTGAACTGATTAGTGTCACTTTAGTGGAGCCTTGATAATATATTTCTTGCACAAGTTAGCTGAATACATTTTCAGGTCAACTCTACTAAAATATATGTTGCCCGAGGCTTAAATGTGATTAGAATTTGAACAGGGCTGGCATTTTTATGAACCTTTCTGGGAAACGCCAGTGATCTAGCGACTGAGCATCCTCAGCCCCTCACAGCGCTGAGTAAGTGTAATTCTGCACGATTCACTACACGTGAGTTACTTCCTGACACTCTAAAGGTAGCACTGAGAGCAGCCAGCGTCTTTGTAGCCTTCGTGCTGTGTATCTGCGCCCTTAAAGAGAGCTAATGAGATAATGCATACTAGTGAGGCATGCTGGGAATGCGTAGAGACAATTGGTGCTTTGAAGTGATAATGTTTTTATTTACATAAATCTTGGGTATATTTCCCTATTTACCTATATACTTTACTCATATAAATTTACAGTTAACTGAACTGTAGATTTTGCTGTGCTCAAGACCATTTAATTTTGCATTTAACAGTTAATTTCTCTTGGATATCTGAATGTAAACCTTACCTCTAAGTCACAGCCAAACACCCAGGCCGCCCCTTCTGAGACTGCTGGAGCATGCGCAGTACTGACCAGGGAGTGGGCTTTGTGCCATGGGATAAGTCAGTCGTTCTCTGAGGACGGCTGTCAGTGGGGACGTCAAACACTTGGCATTTTCCAGCAAAGCAGCTCCTTGTGGTGGAGAACAATACTCAGGAAAAGGTCACAGCTGTGCCATTAGCAGCGCTGGAAAGGGGGTACAGCAGGCAGGAGAAGGTATCTAACCAGAGCACCAGCAGCTCCTTGCAGAGTGCTTAATTCATTGCCAAAACTCTTAAGTAGTGGAGCTAGGACGCAAGCCCTCGTCTGCTTAATCTCATGTCCTTAACTACACGGGCACAAATGCACAAATCTGTCCTACCTTTTAAAGCTTTATCCAATCGGTGTGATTTCTCAAGATCAATTCTATGTCAGGCGTGGCTGAGAGTTACAAAGCGCGGTGTACTGGCCTGGAAGCAGTGTGCTCCTTCTTGTCACAGTCATGCGTGCACATGAGTGGAGGCCTCCGCCGCGCTGACAGAGACTCAGAGGCCAACGTTCGCTCTTGGCTTTTGTCCCCACAGGCAGATGAGATGCAGGATGTGATGCATTTTAATTACACGGCATGGCCCGACCACGGAGTGCCCACCGCCAATGCTGCTGAAAGCGTCCTGCAATTCGTGCACATGGTCCGACAGCATGCAACCAAGAGCAAAGGCCCGATGGTCATTCACTGCAGGTACCCTCATCCGGGCACTTTCTGTCACACATCCAAGGGTTTTCTGTTGGTTTTTACTACAAAAAAATAGCTCATCACTCCCTAAAGCTCTACAGTTTAATTACAAATGAATTAGGATATTTAAAGTCTGTGATTAATGGGTATCTTTGTTATATACATGACCTACTTACAATATGAATATTATAACCAGAGCTTATAGGATAGATTTATTTCAGTTTTATGAAGATGGAAAAGGCTGAAGAGTAGCAAGAGTAAGGCATTCTCACAGACTCACATGATCAGAACATGGAGAAGCAAAGACTCAAAGCCAGGCACACAGGTCTCCAGAGACCGTGCCGCCACTACTGTGGATTGTCATTCTTGTGCATCAAGGATTCTGAACAGCTATAAGCTGGAGAAGTGCAAGGTCAGATTGTAATTCATAGAGTGTTACATTCTTTGAGTAGGAATAAAAGCAAGATGAAAAGAAAAATATTGAACATATTAAGAGAAGCACGTTTGTTACAGTTGGTCTTCAGTCTTGCTTCCAAATTTCAAGACAGCTAGAATGAAAGGGAACAAATGATCCATTATATCATCAACAATATCCATACTACTTCCACGTGGAAAGGTTACCTTTGGAGTTAACCTTTCCTTCTCACTAAGTGGACAAAGCTCCGTCACAAGCTAACCCTGCAACACAGTGTTGTCCTAAAAGTTTTGAGCAACTAAAAAGATCAGGAGACATCAATGCTGCCTGGCTGTACAGGAGAAGGTACAGGCGGGGTGGTGATGTTAAGGGAAGCGGTGACTGTGAAGCCAACCTAAGCAGCTAAATCCATAAAACTATAATCCATGATCTACCAGGTCAGCCTTTGTAAGTTAGGATGGCTACACAGTGTGTGTGTGTGTGTGTGTGTGTGTGTGTGTGTGTGTGTGTTAGAGAAGGGAGGACCGCAGACACTATTTCTTCTTAGAGTGGATATCCTTGCTGTCAACCCACCTCAGGCTTTCACAGCTTAAAAGCCACCCTTCAGTCACCGAGACCGTATCTTCTCAACATGATTCTTTCCAAGAGTAGATAATAAAGCTGCTTAACCCTGGGTCACACTCTCACATTCCTATCACAGCGTTTAGCCATATATCCTTGGATCAGACTGCACAGGTACGCACTTAGTGACAGATCATTTTATCAGAGAGGTTCCAGAAGGGAAGAGTTGTGTAGCATAAAAAGCAAGATAGACTCCAAACTCAAGGGCCTTAATGTTGGGTTCTTCTCTCAACAAATTCTATACACAAGGTCTGTTCAAGATATATGATGCGAGTTTGGTTTGGTTTGCTTTAATTTAATACTCCTTCTCACTCTGAAAATACTCCATCATTCTTGTTACTTTCTAAGGCATTTCTGGAAGCCCTCTTTCATGACTGCCTTTGCAAGGTCCGATAAAAAAATACAGTGAATGGGACTACTGAGTGCTGTCCAATGGAATCATAAAAACTTACACTGTTTCTTCAACCAGGTTGTTCACCAGATCTGAAACTATGTTTTAACTCTTCCACCGAGTCAAAATCATCATGAAAATTGAATGTTTTAAATTGATCGAGGGAAGGGCCAGCCAGATAGCTCAGCAGACTAAAGAGCTTGCTTAGGCAGAGCGCAGCAGTGGGGGTTCAATTGCCAGCGGGCCGTGCTGGCTCCGCCCCAGGGGTGGGCTGAGATGATGAGTGAGACTGGATGTGGTGGCGCGTACTTGTCATCCCAGCTCTTGGGAGGCTAACAGCAGGAGGATAACTACAAGTCTGATCTACATAGTGAGACCCTGAACGCCCTGTAAACCCTGTACTAAACACGATTTAAAAAATAAACAAAAAACATTGATCCAGGGGCTGGATTATAGCTCAGAAGCAGAAGTGCCTGGAAAGCACAAGGTCCTGAGTTTGATCTTCTTACCCCCCCGAAAAAAATTATAAATAAATACATAAATGTATCCAGGACTTTGAAGTAGCCATAATATTACAACTAAAGACAGTCAAGAAAGAGGAATTCTAGAACTGCTTCAGAAAGTGGCAAGAATTATGGAATACATGTGTTTACTGCCATATGTTTTTAAAAACTTAAACAGTCATGTATATTTTAATCATGGCTCCTATAAATTGGCTTCAACTTTTTTCCTTTCTGAGCATCTCATTATAATTCAGAGTCCAGAATCCTTGGGCTCTTCATTCCTATACATGATCGTAAGTCAAGAAGAGCTAACTTTGATGTTGAGATAGGCATGGTGTGGGCAGTCAGCTAACCTATACGAGTCCAACTCGACCTATGTGGACTGGATTTGGGACTGGACAAGACTGGAGCCACATATTTAATTTGGTTATAAAGCAACTAACTACCTAAAAGATCTCTAGGAGATTGTAGCAGGCCTGGGATCCACTGGAAGGGGATTTGCACTGTGAAGGAAAAGAAAAGGTGTAGGGTGGTGAGCTGAACTTAGGGTGAGGATATGAAGACAGCTATGGTTCCAGGCATCTCAATTAAACTTTTGAGCTAAGTGTGGGGAATGAATTCATGTCATAAGAAGGGACATTGTTGCATACATCGGCTCCATAAGAGCAGGGACCATCTGTCCAGAGTGTTCAGTATGGAATCAGCTCTTTTCTTCATAAGCAGTGAAGCCAGGGTATGTGTCGCCAAGGAAATTCAGACCCCTCTCTTCTTCAGGGGAAGAGTGATCAACAGAAATAAGACATTGTCAAGGCTCCAGGTACAACTGCATTCTCAATCTCAGTTTGATGGAAAACCAGAAGTTTGGTCCCTTCCGCAATGCTGCTACCCACAGTATTTTGCTTTGTCTAAAGAAATCCCCACTTTACTTTCACCCATCTAACACGCAATCTGAACCTTTCTCTGCAGTGCTGGCGTGGGGCGTACGGGGACCTTCATAGCCCTAGACAGGCTCTTACAGCACATACGGGATCACGAGTTTGTGGACATCTTAGGGCTGGTGTCAGAAATGAGGTCATACCGGATGTCTATGGTACAGACGGAGGTAAGAATGGAATAAGGAAGTACTTTCAAATTTGCCCTTGGCTGAAAAACTTGCTATTGTTCAATGTCATGTATCAAAACAACTATCACAATTTGTTTTCCATCTGCATTTACCATCTTCTCATGGTGTATGTTGAAATTGCTACAAAGTGAAAAAGGACTAGGTGTTGGCCTCTACTGGGGTGGACACTTTGGCTGGCATTGCCTACCCCTTGAGGAATCCAGTGCACATAGATGTGTTTGTGGTTAGACAAAATGATCCCATCAACTATGTATATGTTCCCTGTGCCTGATTCTAAGGCTTTCCATCCCGTTTCCTCCAAATCCACCAGCACTTCCAGCTCCCTTCATGTAAAGAAAAAGATGTATTATTTTAACAATCTCAGGTATCTGGGGATGCGTTCTGGGCCTCCTCTTTTCAGCCTCCCTCCCTGGAAGCTTTGCATCTTGCTTGGTCTGGAGGAGCAGCTGATCTCGGACAGCCCCTCCTGTGTGGATGCAAAACCCCCTCTAGGAGCCTGCTCATAATCCCAGGCACCCAGCCGTGCTTGCCATTTACTGACTTGGCCCGGGCAGGCAATAACTCTCATCCTGGAGGAGTGTGTGGGGGAGGAAGGTTGTAGAACAGAACAGAATGCACCTTGCCTGGACCTCTTGCTACTGGATTAAACGAATATAGTTTGGTCTTCCTCTTGCTTTTCCCGCACTGTACCGCTAGACGGCAGCCTAGCTCCAGAAGCCTGGAGTCGTGGCTGCCTTCCGCTCTTTCCGTTGCACGGCTCGCGGTTCTCACCCTTTTAATCCTTTCCTTTCCTCCTGTGTTCTTGGTTCCATCCCACGGGCCTGCCACAGCCACTACTGTTTGCTGACCTCTAGGCTACATCAAGATCACACCAGCTGGGGAGGTCACGCCAGGATTCCCAGGGTCCCTTGACCCTTGGGCAGCAAGTCATTCATTTCTTCCCTCGTTCCTTGATTCCAGTCAATCTGCACCTTGCTGCCTTCTGGTTTACTGCCGCGGACGCACTCAGAACCTTCTCCCCCGTGGGTTTACAGTGTCTGTTCTCCCAGAGAAGCCCGGCATCTAGTGATTAAAGACCGTTTTATTAATCAGTCGGTATTGGGGACTTTCACTTCTATAAACTTATACCCTAATAGGAGATTAAACCTCCCCATTATATGTATTACCCTCCAAGCTTCAAAGGGCCCCGAGGCTTTTATGAGTCTTGGATTTGATAACTCCCTGTCCCACTCACTTAATATGAGCCTCTTTTAACTCTGATTATAGTCTATTCTCTTGCGACTTTTTCCAACTTCAGAATCTGAATTCCTTCTTTAAAAAACTACCTTCTCGCAGCTACTCCCTTTCACATTCTGAACTCCTTTCATGCTTCCCTTCAGGTCTTCAGCACCAAGCACATGTTCTGCCTCCAAATCTCAGCTCTCTGGCTTCCTTGTTTATGACAATCTTTCAGGTTGACATATCCACAGAACGCCTTTCAAGAGTTCGATTTCTCTTCCCTAAACTTCATAGGAAAATTCCAAGTCAGCAAAGGGGAGGGGGACCAGCTGACTGTGTCTCTCAGCTGTTCGGGACTGCAAAGATGTTTCCAGGGGTGGCTATTTATTTGTGTCTATTTTGGTAGTAATTAGGTCTTAGAACACCTTGGCCATTCGCCTTTATTTTTCATCACTTACCTACTGGCCATGGTTCAACCTGTATTTTGAAGACAGATTAATTTACCTAGCACCTTAATTTTCCTTCAACCCACTCGCTTTCAAATCCTCTGGCCAGCTAATTTACTAAGTTAATAAGTAACGGCAAGTAATAAGTCATAAGAGGACAGACTCATGCTCAAGTTGAACTCTTTCTGTACATTATCCATCATAGAACTGAACACCACATTTCTTCCCATCTCTGGGCTCTAATTTTCTAACCTTCTGTTATGGCTTGTGTCTACACGTCCCTCTCAGGCAGTCATAGGTGGCCCCTTTACAGAGCTGGCTGAATCTAGAGCCTGTGACTGATTCCATGGTGAAATGATAGGTTAAGGATGCTAGGATTAAGGGCAGGTGATCACATGAGCTCAGAACCACCATAGTCCCAGCAGCCTGGACACAGTATAGGGGACACAAAGAGGCTTTCTTGTCCCTCGCTTGCTTGGTCTGCTACCTTTTGCCAACCATGACCTGTAACGCCCCCCCCCCGCCCCCCGACTATGCCCCTGTGCGGAGCCAGCTGACCTGAAACTGAAACCTGTACCAGCTGCAAGCTAGCTAAACTTTTTCTCCTTTCACTTTGGGGGTCAGTATTTTGTCTCGGCGAAAAGAAGATTATCTAACACTCCTTCCCTGCACCGTGCACCCTCTTGAGCCTGCCTCAGTCTATAGATGACGGAAATAGCTGATTGGTTCAGCTGTGTTCCCCCGGTACTTGTGCCAGTCACTGTCACCACAGGCTGTGTTCACTCAATGCAGACCTACCCTGAAGGACTTTCTGCTCTGGGCAGACAAGAACAGGGGCTCAGGCACACAGGAGTAATTACAAAGGGTGCAGAGTGGGACAAAGCCTGGGACTTAGCCTGACCCCTGCTCACGCCTTGTCACTTCTCACAGCTCCCAAGTCTCCTCTCTAAAATGTGCGTGCCAGTCCTTACAAATTGTTGTTGTGAAGTACTAGCTACACAAAACGCCAGCACATCCACAAGTGCTCTGAAGCTGTAAAAATACCACCTCTGGATGGCGGCCACCTCTCTTCAGCTTTCTTCTTTTACCAAATATTTTGTTTGGTTTTCCTCTAATAGCTTCTAACAGAAGGTCAGTCAGGGCTCTGCCTTAGGCAAACTGTCCTCCCCACGGGCAGCTTGGACGTCCCATGGACTCACAGGAATGTGTTCAAAAATAGTCTTTCGTTTACTTTTCCTCTAGCCTTATTGCTTTCTTCTTTTTCTTTTTTCCTTTTTTTTTTTACATTTTTTACATTTTTGACACAAGTTTCATCTACTGTGTGATTATGGAGTGAGAGGAAGACAGGCCCAGTTGGGCTTCTTTATTCCCAGGGTAGCCCTAATGTCAATAACAATGGAGCACTGCGGAGGGCCTACAAGGGCCGTTCAGGTGCCCCTGCAATGCTTGCTAAAAATAGAGTAGGAGAGAGGCTGAAGTGTTCATTTTATCCTTTGTGTGAGCTGCTGTATAAAAGCTTTCTTAAAATCCTTGGACACTGGGACAGGGTCTTGTTTGGAAGTTATATCTAATGGTACTACTTATAGAGAAACTGGGAAATAAAGAAAAAGGAGAAAGGGTATGAAATTACCCTTGCATCACGATGCAAAACCCTTACTATTTTATTGATCTCATTCAAGTCTAACTTGCATACAGTTGTATTCATACAGTGTGGTGAATGTTCTATAAATATGTAAATATATGCATGTGTATGTATTTATGCATGCTAATTCTTCCCTTAGTATTTTACTGTATACATTTAGCAAGTAGCCTAAAGGTTATAAATCCCACTTTGACAACTAATGTTTCACTGTGAACACACTATTGTTTGCTTAAACTACACTCTTTTTATAGAACATTAAATTGCAGCTTTCCACTTTTTACTATTCTCTGTGTCTATGTCACTTTTAGCACTTTATTAAATATTTTACCCTCACCAATAATATGTAATAAAGACTGCCTCAATAAACTCAAGCTAGCATTGGATGCCATTTTTCCCCTTCCAGTGCTGTCCACTTCACAGATGAAAAAGCACTCACAATTAGCACACTTTTGAATATTTGCTCAGTTTACTTCAAAGTCATTTCATAAGCACAAGCTAAGTGCTAGACCCAGATAACACAAAGAAGGAGTCCTTGTCTTTAGGAATATTTGCTTTAGTGGTTGAAGGACTACACTCATTTCATTTATTTGTATGTGATAGTGATTTGTATGACTTTGGACAAAAATAAATTTACTAATATTTTGCTATAATTAAAGAAAACATTTTCCATTCTAGTTCCTGGATCACCCTTTATTTTTTTCTATTTATGAATTTTTTTCTTGCACATGATAGTTTGAGTTTTTTGTGATTTATTCCTTTGCTTTGAATTTTAGAAATGGCTCCCTTCAAATAGCCAGAGAGGAATTAACCTATATTTTCTCCTCTATTTTTACTTGCTTCATTTATTAAACTTCCTGAAATTTAGTTCAGTTTTAAAAAATATTACTGAATTGTCAATTAGATATTTATTTCTTTATCTTTATATAACGATAATCTAATGGATGTACCTAACCATTCTGTATTGTATATTTGAAATTTGCCAAGAAAGTAGATGTTAAACACTTGAGAAAGTGTTTTTGAAATAACAAAAACAAAAAGTAATTTCATGGGGTGATGAGTGTAGTCACGTCTCAGTTGCTCTTCTCTTGTTGCCGGGACAAGTAACCAACACACAAAATGAAGCAAGGAAAGGTTTACTGAGCTCAGTTACCGTAGGTTTCGCTCCATACTTGGCTGGCTCCAAGGCAGAGTGGTACAGGGCAGAGAGCAACCTTTCATGGCAGTGGCAAAGAGCAGAAAGCAAAGGGAGGAGTAGCAGCAACAATGGCTAGAGAGGGAAAGCCTGTCTCTCTTAAGCTACATTCAGGCTGTCTGCCCTAGGCTGGGTATGACACTCACACCCATAATCCCAGCAGCTCTCACACCCACAATCCCAGTGGATCATGGCTTAATCACAAACTCTAGAAATCCCCACCCCATGACTGTGTGAGGCTTTCGGGGGGACAACTAGACACAAACCATAACAAGTCACTAGCTTCTGTTAAACCCTTTCACAGTGCCATATCAGACCACTACATTGTACACCTTAAAAACATACATTTAATATTCTTCAGTGAATTTGGGGAAAGACCTTCCACAGTAAAACAACAAAAAAGTACTGGTGTTTTAAGATTTGTTATAAAACTTTCCTTACAGTTTACTCCTCTTGGATTTTTCTAGTTACAAAATTAACTTTCTAAATAATGAAAGAAGTTCTCTTTTTTATTTTATTTATTTATTTGTTTGTTTGTTTGTTTGTTTATTTATTTATTTACTTGTCTTTTTTGAGACAGGGTCTCATTATGCAGCTCAGGCTGGCCTTGAGTTCATTTTGTAGCCCAGGATGGTCTCAAACTTGCACTGATCCTCCTGCCTCAGCCTCCCAAGTGCTGGGCTTACGCTTGTATGCCACCACCCCTGGCTAAAAGTGGTTCTCTTTTGTACCAGCCCGCCATGATGAAAGCTGTCCTAGTATTCAAAAATCTTATCTTTGCATGCGCAGTACCTGCACAAGAGGTGGAGGCTCTGACACTCACTGGGGCCCTTTGTTGCTGTAGGAGCAGTACATTTTCATCCACCAGTGCGTGCAGCTCATGTGGATGCGGAAGAAGCAGCAGTTCCACATCAGTGACGTCATCTATGAGAATGTCAGCAAGTCATAGTTATGACCCCAGAAGAGTAAGTAGGGAAGAGCCCGCTAGAGGTGCCCTGCCTGGCAGCAGCGGGGTGGGTCATGGTACCATGGCTCAAAGGCTGTCGCTGGCATTTATATTGGTTCTGACTTCACTCTGGTCTTTTTGTGCAACTCTTGGCCATGCACTGGTGAACGTGGGAGAAAAAATTTCCCATCGCAGATATGCGAGCTGCAGTGCACCTGGCTGGCGGCAGCAATCATCAGGCATATGCTAGCTTTTCCGTGGCCGTGGCACAATTCCTGAAGCAAACAACTTAAGAGGAAGAAAGATTTCATTCAGCCGGGCGTGGTGGCGCACGCCTGTAATCCCAGCACTTGGGAGGCTGAGGCAGGAGGATCAGTGTGAGTTCGAGACCAGCCTGGGCTACAAAAGTGAGCTCAAGGCCAGCCTCAACTGTATAATGAGACCCTGTCTCAAAAAAAAGATTTCATTCAGTTCATTTCAGTTCATGGTTTCAGCCTGTGGTTTGCCCATTCACTTAGAGTTCTGTAATGTCACAGAGGAGCAAGGTGGCAGGAGCATGTGACAGAGGAGGAGTCTCATACCAGGGAGATTAGGAAGTTGAGAGAGAGAAAAAGGGGATAGCACCCCAATATATCCTTTCGAAAGCATGTCCCCAGTGTCCACGTCCTCCAACCAGCCCACTTCCTAAAGCTTCCACCACCCACCAATAATGCAACTGCTTGGGGACCGTGCTTTCAACATACGAGATTCCAGGTCTGAACTACCACCGGTAGCTTATACAACTCATAATGATTTGACCTCCATTTGCTGTACCAGAGCCTAACATCACTCTGTCATGGGATCTGCGCTTACACTAGAGGATACAGCTACAAACGGTAGGCAGGAAGGCCTTCAGACTCACAGAAAGGAGGAGTCACACAGCTGAACAAGCAAGGATAAGTTCCTGCCCACAGGAGTTGTGTGGTTGACTATAAGAACTGCTGTTACAGTGGGAGGGAGGTGGCAGAGACCTCAGGCCACTGACTCGCCCTCTCTCTTTCTCTTGTTCACAGGAGGACATGATGTACACTCATCCTCCCTTCCTTCCAGAATTTTTTTTCGGGGGGTCTCTACTAGTCTTTTGGCTAAAACGAGCCCCTGCTTTGTAGTACGTGGCCAAGGAGATGCTTTATCTCACAGAAGCACTTGGAAGACTTAGCCTTAAAGAGCCTACAGTGTCTTTTGGACTCTTTCACTTCTGAACATTTAATGCAGCAAATTCAACAGGGCATCAGAGCGGTCAACATGCTCTGCAGAATTTCCTGCAGGCAGAACGCATTGTTACTTTTGAAGCATTTGGTTGGCCCTCTGCTGGTTGGGCTGAATTTTGTTTTTGTTGTTTTGTTTTAAGTGCAATAATTTTGGTACATGCGTGATTTTATCAGGAAGCTGAACTGTTTTCTGCCCACACCAATGATCAGTCCCACAGCCCAGGAAGAAACAGGCATTGTTAGTGTCAAATTACAGCTCATGATTTAAAAGAGGCGTGACCACACACACGTGAAAGTGATCACGTACCTCAAAGGAAAAGAGCCAACGGTAGATCTGGATTCTAACCATGAGACCACTGGATCAGACATAAAGAGGGTGGATGGGGAGGAGAGAAGGGCTTTACCCACAGATCATCCGCATAACTTTTCCTACTCCAGATGTGAAAAGCTGTACTTCAAAGTAGAGTAGAAAAAAACAAAAGTATTTGTCTTAATTATTCTAGTTCTCGATGGTTTTCTTCCTTATTACCTGTTGCGTGTTTCTTCAGTGGCCCTTGGGGACTCAAGTTATTGCTCAAGTCCTTTTCAAGAAACCAGATCTGGTTCAGAAGGGTTTCTAACCCGACCCTAAAGCCCCTTGCTCTCTGAGCAATCTCGGTGCAAAGAGTTTGCATCTCTTTTTCCGTTGTCCTGCATATGTGTGAGCGTGATTTCTCTGAGAATCTATAGGCTGTGACAAAGCACTTTTTCCTCCTGAAGAACTGGGAATCGATGAAGTTACAGCAAGAACTTCAGCACGCTGGGACAATTCATCGGCTACTTTCTTTCGTAATATTGTCAAGTGGTGTCTCTATGGATTCCCACAGAGATCTCTTTTGGTTTTGTTTTCTTTTTCGTTGTTGCTGTCAGTTTCATTTTTAAACCTGTGAAAGTAGTAACATTCTATTCTTTGAATTTTGTATAACTACAGTACATGATTGTATCTTGTGGCATGAATACTGTCAAATGGATATTGATGGCATTGTGGAGCCTGTGACTTTGTGCCACTACCTGAGAAATAAGAGGTGGTGGTAGAGGAAAACAATCGGAGCTGAAAGTAAACCCAGGCTGGCTGCTTCACTGTGGCGACGTGGCTATCATGAGCTTTCCTGTGTCAGCTGACAGAAGGCTCCGGCTTTCTCTCTGTGTTTGGTCACTACCCTTTCCCCAGACTCCCTTCCGTCCCTGAACCCTCTCACGAAACCGCAGATACCAGATCAGTTTCATATTTCATCGGTGACCTCAGTGATGGTGAAAGACACCAGACGCACAACCCTGCGTCCCACCGACACGTGTCACTGAGAAGGCCTGGCCACGGCAGCCCTTGGCAGAGCTCCTCCTGCCCTCTAGCCAGCAAGGCTCGGTTTCGCCCCGCAGGGTGAGTGGCAGAGGAGGTCTGTGCCGTGCAGGTGGACAGCTTGGGCTCCTGGGGGCCTGTCCTCTCCTCACCTCCTGGGTTCTCCATCTTGTCTCCCTGCTGCCACCTCCTCCTCCTCCTCCTCTCCTCCTCCTCTCCTCCCCCTGCTCTTTTATCTCCCCTCTTGGTCATCTTCACAACATATCGTGCCATTCTCAGGAACAAACGCAGTTAAAAGAAGGTGACAGATGTTGGGGATGACGTTCTTACTGTCGCACACATGGGCAGGTGGGGGGTGGGGGGCATGATGGTGCGATAGGGGAGCAAGCTGATAGATGTTTCCAGCACTTCCACAAGGAAGCCAGCAGACATTTTCTTGCCTGGGATGTGACTTCCTCTGAAACAAAGCACTTCATGAATATTTTATGTTTTCTTGGAGCACTCTGCACAGTAAGTTTCACATAATGCCAGGTCAGTTTTCCCAAAAGACAAGATGAAGTGTCCCAAGGTAAGACCGAAGACGTACCAGTGATACCACAGAAAGGTCAGAGAGGTGCTTCACCAGATCCTTCCTCAGGCTCTCTGCAGCCGCCTCTCCACCCCCTGAAGCTCCTCAATCTGTAGAGGCAGGAAAGGCACCCAGCTATCAGAAGGCCAGGGCTTTAATCCTGATAATGACTTTGGAACTCACTTCTGTGGAGGTTCATTTCACAGGCTCAGGAATGATCTGCAGGTAGCTCCATATTTTGAAGGTATGAGAATTTACCCAAAGATATTGTTTAGTATCTTGTTTTCTTATGTTTCCTAAGGCCACATCAACCAGTTGTTTCTACCCCAGCACCCAAATTTAGCATCCACCAGGGAGGCTTCCAGGAACTCTGCATTATTATTATGTTTTTTAAACTTTATGTATTTGGTACAGGGTCTCACTGCCCAGGTCAGACTCATAGTGATCCTTCTGCTGCAGCCTTTCCTGTTCTGGGATTACAGGCATGTACCACCATGCCCAGTTTCAGTGGCCAGCATGGCATGCAGTGCCAGGAATCAAACCTGGGCTCCTACACTTGCCAGGCGTGCCCTTAGACCACTGAGCTATCTCCCAGGCCCCAGGAACTCTGTATTAATAACTAGGCTTTAAAAAAATCATTTCAGTAGTGATTTGTGCTGAATGAACACAGAGGCAGTAGCACACACAGTTCACACAGAGCTAAAGGTTTTAGAATGGCAAAATATTTACCTTCAAGTGCTATTGAGATCAATTTCCTTGGCTGCAAAAGAGAATTTATGCAGTTAGTTTAGAAACTGCCACTATGGTCTAATTTATAAACTTCATAATATCAGTGTATCTGTCACTGCACATTGTGAGATATTCTCTAATTAGAAAAAGAAAAGTGACAGCAGGATTTTTTTGATAGCCCCCCCTTTTTTTTTTCTTTCAAATACGAGATCTAAATTTTCACCCTGCTAAGACAAAGTTTCTCCTCACATTTAAATTAGAAACGGTACTGAACTGTTTTAATGTCAGATTTCATAATGCTTTTCCTTTCCTAAAAGTTGTCCCTTGTCCCCAAAAGGTTGACATATCTCTCCAAGGGCTTGAGGCATCAACGTGCAAAGGAAGAGTCTGAGGCCTTGGGCCTGAATTTTCTGCAGGCCACATGATATCTGCTCCCTGGAGGCCTGGCCCTTAGCCAAGGAGTTAGAATTACTGAGTCCAATTTGTAAGAGCCAAAATTCCCCCTGCTTTCTAGCAAGGAGGCCTTCATCTGCACCTCGGGAAATGTCTGATGCAATGTGCTTCAAATAATTGGCTCGCTTCCTGGATCCCAGCCCTCCAGGCTGGCACTGGCACAAGAATAGCATCTAGGAGCCATGCCCAGGACTGGATCTGACTTTGGCTTTGGCTAAAGGGTTCACAGAACAGTGCAAACGCAACCTACAAAACTACAAACTTCAACCCCTGATTTTTAACAGCCCGATTCAGACACAGGTAAAAGAAATGTCAGCCATGACAATTCTGACCTCTGGCTTTGCAGAACAGAAGGGCTCTTGTTTTCAAAATCAGCTGGGAATTTATTGCAGGCTTTATCTTAGTGGGTCACTTGATTACAGAGGCAGTATAATGTTGAGTCCCAGGAGCTATGTTATAAAAGGCAGAGTACCACACTGAAGGCAGGTCAGGGCCAGCCAGGTAGCTCAGAAGACTAAAGTGCCTGTTTAAGCAGAGCACAGTGGCCAGGATTGGATTCCCGGCATGCCCTGCTGCCCTGCTCCAAGGCATGCTGAGATGGCAATTGAGACTGGACCCAGTAAATCGAGCCTGTAATCCTAGCTCTTGGGAGGCTGAAAATAGGAGGATCACTACAAGTCCAATCTATGTAGTGAGACTCTAAACACCCTGTAGACCCTGTACCAAATATATAAGAAAAGAAAAGAAAAGAAAAAACAGATTATAGTAATAAAACCTAGGAAAACTGGGGCTGTTCAGCTTGGAGTGAAGAGATTAATTCACCGTTCATTGGAGAGATGTTTAATCCTGTTCAAATCAATTAATCAATGGACAGAAGATTTCTTGGCCACCTGCAATAATGTCAAGTTCTATGACAAGCACAGATGGAGCAATACTAGCCTTGTAAAATATGTTTA
The DNA here is from genome assembly GCA_004027025.1 of Myocastor coypus. Classification (NCBI taxonomy): domain Eukaryota; kingdom Metazoa; phylum Chordata; class Mammalia; order Rodentia; family Myocastoridae; genus Myocastor; species Myocastor coypus. The sequence goes on from PVJA010005730.1 coordinate 76,675, forward strand.
CTAGCCTTGTAAAATATGTTGAGAATTGGTTTCAAGACAAAGTATCAGTCAAGTTGATTGCAACATGTTTTCTTTTATGATAAGCTTTTTATTTTTAGTTCTTAGAATTGAACTCTGGGCCTTCACATCAAGCTGCGCCCCATAACCCTCCTCCTCTTCCCCTCCCCCTCTCCCTCTTCCTGCCATTTCTTTGCTTTGAGACGGGATCTCACTCAGTTGCCCAGGCCAGGCTCAAACTTAGGTCTGGAGGATAAGCTCCCTCCCCAGAGCTTTGGTATCAGATCACATAAGCATTGCTTTTGTCTCCCAAGGGGCCCCTGCTTGGAATGTGACTCCCCCCCTGCCTGGAGCTAGTCACCAAGTCACCGCTGTCCCTCCTCTGGGTCAAAAGATAGCGAGTTCTCTTCTCCTGGATGCTTCCAGTATGGGGAATTGCTGTCTGATGAGGCAGCCTACCCCTTCATTTTTTTTTTCAATTTTTTTATTGTTTAAATTTAATAATGGTTATATTACATATTTTCATCATCAGATCAGTTTAGATTAATACATATAGGTACATAAGATTGATCAAACAATTAAACATTAACCTTTCTAAATCCACATTACTTTTTTTTTTCTTTTCCCCCTTCTTTTCTTTGAAAGTTGACATATTGCATATTGTCCTCACAATCATTCTATAGAGAGCAGTGTGTGGGCATGACCCACCTCCCTATTGATGTTGCACAGAAAAAAGAAAGAAAGAAAAAAAAAAA
>PVJA010005731.1:0-37776 GCA_004027025.1 Myocastor coypus
TGGGGCTAGCCTGCACTGGTCAGGTCAAGTTACAAGGCTGGCTGAGGCTGAAGAGAAAGGAGCCAGGTCTTGCACACAGTGCTAGACAAGCACCATGATTCTAGGACAATGAGCTACACCCCAGCCCCAGACTGAATGGACCACTTTGTGAGAGTTGTAGTATTCATGTACAGCAGTGACAGAGATTCTTGACTGAAAGCTTTGTGTATACTTTACCATGACAAATGATAGAAAGAAGTCCTAGAGCTGGATGTGGTGGTGAATGCCTGTAATGCCAGCACTCAGGGAGCTGAGGCAGAGGATCATTGTGGGTTTGAAATCATCCTGGACTACAAAGTGAGCTCCAGGACTGCCTGAACTGCATAGCAAGATGATGTCTAAAAAGAGAAATAAAGTAAAATCCTGACAAAAATCACACATGCACACACAAATCGACCCCAAATAATCACAAATATGCACAAAACACTTTCAGGTAAAAAGAAGCAGAAGTACTTAAAAAAACATTGTAAATTGAACAAAATTTTGTATGAAAATGAAATTGCTGTGACTCAGCAGGGTGCAGACAAGCTTTGCCAGTTAGGTTGATATTCCAAAATAAATTGGTACAAATAGTCCCACTGATGAATAAAAGGAAAAAAAGAATCAGTATATTCAGAAAAGGGGATGGGCAAAATGTTGATACTTTAACATTAAAAAATTAAACTTAGGGGCAGAGGAGATAGCTCCATGGCACAAGTGCCTTCCCGGCAAGTGTAAGGTTGTGAGCTCAAACACCTCTCCTGGAAAATAAATAAACAAATAAATAAATAAATAAATAAATAAATAAATAAATAAACTTAGCAGAGAACTTAGGAGTAGAAACTAAAGAAAATACCTGTTATTAACATTAAACTGAATTTTTAATCTCTCTAAAATTGGTTATAACCAATTGACTTGAGTGAAGTTTCTTGTCAGTGCAGGAAATCAAAGAATAAAATAAAGCAATATGGAACTAGAAAAGAATGGTAAAACTGTTTCTGCTTCTAAGAGACTTTCTTGTGATAGAGAGAATCATAAGAAAGCTCCAAAGCAACTACTAGAATTAATAAATAAATGTGGTCAAGTGGTAGATTATGAGCCAGTAAACAAAAATAAATATGGTTCTAAATATAAATATACTAAGATTTACTCTAAAGCTACAGTAAACAAGATAGTGTAGTACTGGGATAGTCATATTCAATTAGCTCAAAACAGGCAGAATGTGGAGCTTCTAAATAAGCTGACAAGTACAAGGCTGATTTTCAGTAGAATCATTAAAACTAATTCTGTATTAAAAGTAGTTCTTTCTACAAATGTTTCTAAAATAACTATGGAAGACCTAAAATATAGCCAGCACCTCTACTATAAACAAATTTCATTTGGCATGGATTTTCGACCAAAATGTAAGCTAAAATACGAGGTTATAGAAGAAAATACAAAAGAATATCTTTAAGACTTTAAAGTTGACAAATGTGTAGATCACAAAAAGTAGTAAATAATAGAATGAAAAATAAAAATGATAGTACATCACATTAATGTATTACTGCTCATCAAAAAATATCAAATAAAGGGGGCTTTCCGGTAGCTCAGTTGATTAAAAAATACCAAATAAAGAAGCAAGTCTATGCGGAAAATGACATTTTCAATGCATATTTAACCCTCTCAGCCCAAAAGAACGCCTTATAAACACAATAGAAAATCATTATGTCTCAAGAAAGCAAAAACTGGTGTTGTGAGTATAGCTTAGCAGCATAGCGCCTGCCAGGCAAGCATGAACAAGACTGTAAGTTTGATATTAAGTTTAAAAAAAAAGCCACAATGAAACATGCACAGATTGGAATGGATATTTCACAGAAGAAATATGACTATCAATAAGCACATGAAAAAGTGCTCATTAGTATATAGTAGAATCTGAATTAAAACCACAGGATGTTGACTGCCTATCCAAATGGCTGGAATTGATGATGGCGAAGACAGCCCCAGTTGGAGTGACAATGTAGGCAGATGGTTGTGTGAAGGAGACACTACTTCTATAGAAATTGTTTCTGCAGTTTCTCATAAAGTTAGGCACACACCTACCGTATCACTTAATAAATGGTTTTAGATATCAGTTCTGGAGGACTAAAAAAGAACATTCACTGCCAGGCGTGGTGGCTCACGCCTGTAATCCCAGCACTCGGGAGGCTGAGGCAGGAGGATTGGTGCGAGTTCGAGACCAGCCTGGGCTACAAAAGTGAGCTCAAGGCCAGCCTCAACTGCATAGCGAGACCCTGTCTCAAAAAGACAAAAAATAAATAAATAAATAAATAAATAAATAAATAAATAAATAAATAAAAATAAAAAATAAAAAAGAACATTCACAGAAGTTCTCACAAAGCATATTCATTGCATCACCACCCGGAATAGTCTCAAACTTGAAATATGCCCACTGTCATGAACAAGAACAGGAAATTTAACACAATAAAATTGCTGCATCCAACAGTATAGTCCTCCATGATCATAGAGGGGAAAACCATACTGATATGGAACAATGATCTGAATGATTCTGAAGGACAGCACATGGAGAGAAAGGAGCTGACATTTTTATGCCATGCTATGGTACTGGATTGTATTTGTGGGAAGCTTCAACGGAGACAAAATTATTCATAGTACAGAAAATCGAAACATGTACTGAGGGAGACAATGGCTTGGAATTAGCTGGATGGACTCAGATGGAACTTTCTATAGTGATGAGGAGTTTATTTTAGAATGGGTGGTTGCATATTTTTGTAGAGAAATTATAGAATAAAAGAAAATATAAAGGCATCGCACTCTCATGATTTGATTTAAAAGTAAGCATCTAAGGGCTACCCTATAGCTCTTGCCCAGATTGCCTGACATCCGAGGTTTGACTTCCCACATCACAAAAATAAAAAACATGATAAAATCTATACTGTAGAAAACACTTTAATTGTTCATTGCTACTCACTTGAAATATTTTCCAAGAGTGACTGTAAAAATATTTCCATTCTCTCATGCTCTTTCAGAAAATTTCTACCACCTCTTAGAGCCAAATCTGGTAAATCCATTTCCATTCAAGTTGGGAAGATTTAGGACTTTTAAGACCAGTTTATTAAAAAAAATGAAGGTTGTTGATTGGCTCTTTTTTCTAGACAACTTTCTCATTGGAACTGCCCAGCTGTACTGTGAGGACACCCATGTGGGTAGACTCCAACAGGGGAGTCATCAGCACGACAGATGAGAAACGCAGCCTTCAGGTAACTCCGAACCCTGTTTTCAGCTCTGACATCAGAAATCAGAGACAGACCACACATACTTACTGTCAGAATCTAGGACTATAAAAACAGAACATATTATGCCATTGTTCAAGTAATTTGTTACCCAAAATGTCCAGGGATCATGTCATGGAATCCATTGGGCATGTTTATATCTTTGCTTAAAATCTTATCCTTTGACTTCATTAAAATAAATATGTGCATATTTCACTCCCTGTATATTCTGGCATGTATTTTACTAAACTCATGTTTATGTAACTAAAATAGTATTGTCTCTATAGGCCTATTCTATTCTATGTAAAACCATATAAATAAACCTATTTACTATTTAGAATACTAAAATAGTTTGTCACTTTTTTTTTATCATGGTAGCCTCTTATTTAAGTGACAAATAGATTTATTCTTTATGCACTAGGCCCATTCTGCAGGCATGCCAATTAAAAGATAAACTGAGTCTACTGATTTTAAATATAGCAAAGGGTAATATGAAATGATTTATGCACATAATTTGGTTGAGAAAATAGCTAGTTATAAATTAGACATTAACTATAATAGTATAATTGTATCAAACAATTGCAATATCTCTGAATAAACACACCAGCAATGAATGGCACCTTCTTAAGTCCAAAGGTCATCCTGGCTTGCAAAGTTGTTCACTATGGTATGAAGACACAGAGCTTAGAGAATTTCACATATGTACTTTAATGGACAATTACATTGTTTTCCACACTGTAGATTTCACCATATTTTTTTTTTTTATTTTTGTGATGTGAGAAATCAAACCTCATATTTCATGCAATCTTGACAAGTGCTGTAGGGTAGCCTTTAAATGCTTACTTTTAAATCAACTCATGGGAGTGCCATGCCTTTATATTTTCTTTTATTCTACAATTTATCTACAAAAACATGCAAAGTAAAGTATTAACTGTTACTACTTGTATTAGTTACTTTTTGCTCGTTGCTGGGACAAATACCCGACACTCAAAATGAAGGAAGGAAAGGTTTATTTAGCTCACAGTCTGTGGAGGTTTCAGTCCATATTCGGCTGGCCCAAGGCTGAGTGGAACAGAGCAGAGAGCATCCAGTTCATGGCGGTGGAACAGCAACAAAATGGCGGCAGAGGTAGCCAACCAACACGGCAGCAGAGCAACAGCAACAGCTAGAGCTCCAGTCTGTCTCTCTGTCTCTCTTTATATTACATTCAGGCTCTCCGCCTTAGCTCCTGCCCTAGGCTACACCCATAATCCCAGAAGTACTTCCACCCATAATCCCATCAGTACTAAAACTCATAATCCCAGGGATCATGGATCAAGTTTCAAACTCTAGAAGTCCCCGCCCAATGACTCCATGAGGCTTTGGGGGGACAACTAGACATAAACCATAACACTACTTAACAAAAGTTATTTCTTCAAAGGTAATTTAAAGACCTGTGAAGCAAACATCAGATTTTGGAACTTTAACAACAGAAAGTTTTCCCATATTTAATCACTAAAACATAAAATAGAAATTCTACTGCATTTTTACATTTTTCAAGTAATTTTGGCAACAGTCAGATCACCCAGAGAACTACTGATATTTTAAAATGATTTTAATTCTAGTCTGAAAAAAAACAGAGTTAATGTACAACATCTACCATGTTTGGTAGATGACTTTGACTCTGGGGACCCTGGATCAAGCACGGCTAGACTTCGGATATGAATCTGGTCCTGTCAACTCTGCTGACACAGCACACAGAAAGAATAGAGGGAAACTCAGGGCTCCTCCAGGCCACAAAACAGTGCTGCAGAAGAAATCAGAATGTAGGCTCACACTGTAATCTCTGGAGAACACAACTTGCTCTTAGGTCACAGGAAGGAAATTCTATTCTACCACCGATCCAAGTTTGCTGAAACAAGCAAGTTACTCTTTTTCCTTCTACAGCAACAATGACGATGAACAATTTCCATCATGGACACTGATATTTACTATGTTCATTTTTCAGTTTTATTACTCCCTGGTAACATCCTCCTCAAATCCATATACAGATGTACCTATATAAAAGTGAAGTACTGATCCAGGGACATTTTCTATGATGTGTTCTACATTCAGATTCCATATCACAATGATTACTTCTAACTAAACTTTCCTGATAGTTCTATCATCTAACAAATAATCTGCTGATGAAGAAAAGCATTGACATTGACTTAGGTGGTTCAGCTAGCTGATTTCATATTATTTCTATACGTCTATAGAACTCAGCTAGATAAAATCATTTCAGTTGATGAGGTCAGGTCAGAGAAATTGAGGCACCAAGGCAAGTGGAAAATCAAGTCTTAGATGAGGGCTGCCTGTCCTCCAGCTCTGCCCTTCTTTTTTTTTTTTTTTTTCCTCCTGTATTAAGGGCCAGGTCTATAGGGCCTAAAGGGTCTCACTATGTAGATCAGATTCATAGTTACTCTCCTGTTTAAAGCCACCCAGGCTCTGGGATAACAAGTGTGTTCCCCACCATGCCCAGTGTCTATCACCATCTCAGCATGCTCTGGGGGTGGGGGCAGCGCAGCACATCAAGGATCGAACCCCTGCCACTGTGCTCTGCCTAAGCAGGTGCTTTGGTCTACTGAGCTATCAGGCCAGTCTTCTCTGCCATCTTTGACAGGATGTTCAGTAACTGTCGGCATTCAACTACTACTTTCTTGTGAGAAAGAGGGTATGAACAGATGGATAAGCAGAAGGAGTGAACTAGACAAAATATGAAATACAAAGTTTACATTAAGACATCGGGAGCATTTTCCAGGTTCAAGAAAGTTGTAATGGGAATAGGAGAAATATTCACACATAATTTTACAGTGAAGCAGGATATGATTAAAGGACACAGACTGAGCTACGAAAAGTCACTGAATGAGAATTGAAATCTAGTAAAGGCAGTGACAGCTGCCAATGCTAGGGAGGGATTCTAGGAGGCAATGCGAAGTGGGTGTTTTGGGATAGTGGAAACCTAAGTTCTTCAGTAAGCTGTTCAGCAGATGCTTGTCAAGACAAAAAAAAAAAAAAACTTTTAAAATAGACATTAAAATACTTGTGTATTTACTGGTTATATTGTACAAGAGGCTAGACACATTTCCATGTTCAAAATGTATTATGGCAGAAAACTATAACAGGTATAAAATTCAAAAATTAGAAAGGAACAAATACCTGTGACTTTCTGGGAAGGAAGTGATCATTTTATTTCTATATTATCATAAAAATGGCATGAGTTTAGCACATACTTACAGATCTATACTACATTCTACACTCATGTCAAGCAATTCGCTTGTATCATCTGTTAATCTTTTTTTAGGGGATGGGATAAAGTACTGGGAATCAAACTCAGGACCTTGCTCTTGTAAGGAATGCCAAATCCCCAGGCCTCTGCATTTAACTTTTAAAATAATGTTCTGAAATAAATCTAATTTCCATTTTACAGACAAGTCAGAAGGTAAAGAAATCAAGAAAGCTATTGAAAATCACACAGATAGCTCTGGGACAAGAACATACCAGGCACAGCTGGCTCATTCCACCCCATCAGGCCTACCGGGAAGGATACTTAGAGACAAGAAGCCACCAGGTGCAGCCAGTCCATTGTACCTTGGCAGGGTTACCAGGAAAAAGTTGTGGTATTGGAAGTCAACAGGTGCACTTGGCCCAGTCTATACTTCTGGGCCCAGCAGAGCCCAGACCAATGCCCAGAACTATAGCAGCATTCTCATGACACAGAGGTGGCAACAGGAAACTAGGATGAGCTAGTCTGCCTAGAAGACTCTAAGTGTATAAAGTGCAGCTGCCCAGACAGAACTCAGGAGTCAAATTTAAATACAAGTTCCCAACTTAATATCTGCTTAGTTATGCAGCTATAATGTTTGCTCCTGTGGTCTAAAGTACAAACCCATTAACTGTAAAAGTTTGTCAATTTCTAAATTTCACTAGCTGTTATTAGTGTTGCTAATTGTTCTACTGCAAATAGGAAGCCATATCTCTCTATTTCTTTAAACTCCATATTTTTCCTTGGGTATTAATATTGGGAGATACTTGGGTAATAACTTCATCAAAGCCCTACACTGAAGGACAGAAGACAATGCCAAATGGAAACCAGTATCTCTCCCCAAACAAAAGAGAAGGCAAAATCTTGTGACACATACAAAACAAGGATCTCTGAGACAGGAGAAACACCAATAAAAAAAGATTCTTTCCAGAGAGTGTCTGATTCCAGTGATACAGCCACCTAATACCAAACTTTCACAGAAAAATATCACAGCAATCAAAATAAAAAGTTCTTTCTGAAATAGAAAATGACAAAAAGGAGAAAAACGTATCCCCTGGCCCTGAGTGTGCCTAGAACAAATACAGGAGACATCAGTCCAAAAGAAATTGGAAGCCACACCTAAAATCTCTGAAATCATAACACCTGCAGTAAAGAAACAACTGCAGAAGAGTATAAAGAAAATCAGATCAGAAATTATCTCACAAGTAAAAATAAAAATAGAAATGATAACTGCAGTGAAAGAATTACTAAGTATTTCCAAAGAAGACACTGATAAAAAATAGAGGAAAATAAAAAAAAAAATGGAAACTTTCAATTAGCAATATAGGAAATATAGGCAAGAAATAGAATATATGAAGGAGATTAAAAGAGATATATGAGAAATTAAAAACTCAACACAGACTGACAAAACTGTTTAAATGAGAGTGAAGACAGACTTTCAAACCTTGAAGACACTATTGCATCTAGTGAAAAGGTAAATAAAGATCTCTTAAAACAACTGGGATCCAGGAAAAAATAATTCAACATCAGCAAGGTGATGCAAAAATAAACCACACAAGATTAATAGGCATCAGTGAGAAAGAGGGAGGCAATACAGTTGACAAAAAAGAAAAAAAATGTGGGCAGAAGAAAATAGCAGAAAACTTCCCAAATATGGGGAAACAATCTGACATTCAGGTAACTGAGGCATACAGAACTTCAAATAATATCAACCCAATTAAAACTACACCCAGACATATAATAGTCAAGATCCCAGAAATTCATTGCAAGAACAATATACTAAAGCTGCTAGAGAAAAGATACAAATCGGGCTTAAAGGAAAACTCATCAGAATAACAGCAGATTTCTCCTCACAAACCATGAAGTCAAGAAGTACATGGCTGAAATACTTCATGTCCTCCAAGGAAACAAATTCCAACCTAGACTGATAAACCCTGAAAAACTCTCAAGTTGAATGCAGAAATGAACTCCTTTCATGACAATGAAGAGCTAAAGAAATTCATCATGACCGAACCAACACTGCACAGAATACTGAAAGATGTTCTAGAAAGCAATTAAAATTCTCACAATTCCAAGACTGAGAACAGAATGAACCCACCAAACATGGCAAACTATTAAACAGGATAAAAGTAAGGAACTAATAATATGAAAATAACATTATAAACCTATGCCAATACATACCAATTATAACCACCAATGCAAATGGACTCAATTCACCAATTAAAAGAAATAGACTGCCAGAGTGGATTAAGAAACAAAATCGAACAATATACTATATACAAGAAATACATGAGCCAATAACCACTCAGATAATGGTATTCTATCTGGAATATATAAATAATTTTTTTAAAAATAAGGGGCTCAATATTTAGAGTCAATCCAAAAATGGGCATCTGAGATACATACTTCTCAGAGGAAGAAATACTATAGGTAAATAAATATATGAAAAAAATGCTCCACATTACTGTCCATTCAAGAAGTGCAAAGTAAAACAGCATTGAGATACCATGTCAATCCAGAAGGAGTGATTATCATGAAGAAATAAGCTAATAATAAATACTGGAGATGGGGCCTGGCGGGATGGTTCAGTAGTGTAAAGGGCCTGCTTGGGGAAGCGTGGGCGGCTTCAGGGACCGCGGTTCCATCCCCGGCACCACATGCTGCGCCAGCCCTGCCCTCGGGGTGGGCTGAGCCGGCCATGAAAATGAGTCAAACAAGGGTTCTGAAACAAGAAAAAAAAAAAATAAATAAATAAAATTAAATTAAAAATTCTTTAAAAAAATAAAAAATAAATAAATACTGCAGAGGCTGTTGGGAAAAAAGGAACCCTAGACAACCACTATGGAAATCAGTGTGGAGACTGTTCAAAAAACTAAAACTGGAAATCTCATTCAGGCCAGCTATTCCTCCTCTGGATATTTTCCCAGAAGAACTGAAAACATCACACCATAATGGTAATAGGTGCACCCATGTTTATAGCAGAACAATTTGTGATAACTAAATGTTGGAAAAAACCAAAATGCCCATCATTTGATGAATGGATGAAAAAGATGTGGTATTTTTATACAATGGGGTATTACTCAGCAACAGATTTGATGATAAAAATAGATAATATATCATCTATGGTTAATCAATCATTCTTGGTTTCAAAATCTGTAACAATGTATTGTTGTATGTTATCCTGTTTCTGTCCTTATTTCCAATTTTTGTTCTTGCTTTTAGTGTTCAAAATTGAATTAAACAAATAAAATGTCAAGCAGACAATAAAGGAGAATGACATGATTTTAATGCCTTTGGGAAAATAAGTTCTAAGGTAAGGAAATGACTTGAATGGGACCTTTCAGACAGGACATAGTTTAAAGTAGGCACAGTGCAGGGAGATCAGTGCCACCTGAAAAGACCTTGAGAAATTCTGAAATGGAGAGAAGAGTCTAGAGTGCTGAAATGTTATGTTAAGATAAAGATAATAATGTTAATAACAGCAATAATAAAAATAATCATAAAATAACAATGGAAACAACAAGAAAGAGAAAAAAAGAGGATGAGAAAATCATGGTAAGGAAAAGAATAAAGGGAGGAGGAAATAACTTAGGAAGGAAGGAGAAGTGGAAAGAGAGAAGGAAAGATGATAGGAACGAAAGGAGGGAGGAAGTATGAGAGGGAAAGTAGACTAATTTGTGCACGAAACAATGACAGTGAACTGCAGGAGATAGTGGCTGTGTTATATTCACTGTTTCTTCCAGTATTGTCTATCTAAAGGTTTTGAAAATAGGCAGACATTCAACTAATCAGAGTTGTGTTTTAAAGATTCATTTAAAGGGCTCTATGCAATGACTTTATTTTCAAAAGACAGATTTTAAACTACTACATAGTAGTTTAAATACGACTTTTGCCTTCTTAAACTTCTGGGTAGTATCATTTTTTCCAAGCAAGAGAGTAAATTGTCCAGGTAAATGGCTCTTGTCAGAGGATGGGTTCCCCAGAGATATGTTGCTTTTTTACATTATTCCTCTTAGGTTCTGATAATTGTTTTAGCTGTTGTAAGCACAATTTCTTCTCCAAACTGCTTTTTAAGCTGTGCTATTCACCTACAGAATATCTTAATGCAAAAGATAATTGGAGAAGTTTTAGTCAATTTTCTCTTCACTGGGTCAGATACTCAACAAATCAAAGGAAGGAGAGGTTGATTTTGACTCACATTTCTGTCCATAGCCTTTTGGTTTCCAGGCAGGATAGCACATGACAGAGGAAAATGGCTCTTGTCACAGTGGCCTAGAAGCAGTCAAATGAGGACCTAGGAGGGAGATGTATCCATTCCTATCATACCCGCAGTAACCCTCCTGCCTCAATCAGGTATCACTTCCTAACAGCAAGTCAGTTACAAACTACCATAATCCAGTCATTTTGAAAGATCTCACCTCTGAACCCATAAGGCTCTGGGGAGACATCTAGATATAATCCATAACATTCCAAAGCTGACCTCCAAAATAGTGATGCGTATCTCTGTATCAAAACTGTAGCTAGCCCATTTGTAAGATTTGCCAAAGTCCTAAGAGTTCCACCATTTTTGAAAGGTGTAAACTGAAAGTCTCCTCTAAAACTTTGCAAACTTCTAGCTGTGAGCTTCTATAATAATCAAAAAGAAAGTTAGAGATTGCTAAAATGTAAAGACACAGTTAAATATTTCCATTCCCAAAGGCAGAAATGGTGGTGTGGAAACCAATGAGACCAAAGCAGTACTGGAAGCCATCAGGGAAAACATTATGTCCCATAATTCTGTGTCCAGCACCCAGGCAAACTGTGGCTTTGCGAGAACTCTAGAGGATCACGCATCCCTACTCCACAGAATTGCTAGTGTCTGAATTCCTCCTGGCTTCTTTTTGGCCTGGGTGTTCTAATTTTTTTTTTTCTCAGAACATCTGCATCTCTGGCTTCTTCATACTTCTAAACTCATCTCTACACTTTTGGCTTCTCTCATAACTTCACGCACTATCCTCTCAGTGCCACCTTTCTTGGCCTCTAGAACCTTCTTCTGAATTGAGAATGGAAATCTTCTTGACCTTACAAGTACTATCTTCTAGTTGCCTGTAAGATCAGCACCATGTGGATGATGCCAGTTTCTACTACCAACTCAAGCAGTAACCAAGCTCTCCTGTAGAAGTCCCCAAGTGCCTGGATAGTGTCACACTATAGGCAGAATCACTTTATCAACACAGTACCTTTGGGCTCTCCTCTGAAAGCAAAGACTTTCATTTTAGCAATTTTGAGCCTAGAAGTCGGGGGCAGAGTGTGGGAACCTCACATACTCTAAAGGCATCTGTCCTGTTGTCTTGTAAAGTAATTGCCTTCCTCTTCTTTGTCCCAGCTTTATAGGTCCCAACCTCATAAAACCTTCCTTTCTAGTGAAATTCAAAACCTTTAAAATCAATACGCTGTGTCATCTGTCAAATATCTTATCTATCTATCTATCTATCTATCTATCTATCTATCTATCTATCTATCTGTCTATAATCTCTGACTGAATGCTTCTAACAGTATCCATCCCACAGCTACAACATTAAGGTACCTTTAAATTTCTGCTATCAAAATATTTAATCCACTGCCTTTTATCTCAGTCACTCCCCAAGTCTTAGAATGTGAGTAAACTGTAGACAGAGTTTTTGCCAGAATGTAGCACATGTAGTCGAGACAGCAAATTCCAGGGGAGTCATTTCATTCCAATGGAAATATCTAGAGTCTGGTCTTAACCGTCGATATTTCTATCAGAATTTTGGTCTGAGCTCTGACTAGAATCTCCCTTTAAGAGTGACTTACCCCATCCTAACCCTACATCTTCAGCATGTATCTCCAAGCCTTTCCCAACTCCCCCCATGAGTCAGTTTTAAAGGTTTATGAATCACATGGTCAGATATAGTTATAGCTATGATTCTACTTCTCCAGTACCAAAATCAATTTTTTTCCTAAATTGGACAAATACTCAATATCAGCAAACTAAATGGGAGAAAGATTTATTTTGGCTTATGTTTCAGTCCATACCCTGCTAGCTCCAAGGCAGGGTGGCACAGTAGAGTAGGTGTGTTCATAGTATGGTGATGAGCAAACAGAGAAAGTCAAAGGAGGAGCCAGGAAGGGAGAGACATGCTTCCAGTGACTCACCTTTTCCAACCAGGCCCTGCATCCTTCAGCAAATTCATTACAGTGCTTCTATGAAGCAGTCACCTTTCAATGGTCCCACCCATGATCTCATGAGGTTTGTGGGGGCATCTTCATATACACTGTTACAGGAGCCTTGTGACCCTCAGGCCTGTGCTGTGAGCATGTGAGGCTGAGGTGCCACTGTCCTTCATGGACCTTACCTCACAAAAATGTAAAGACAAATCTGAATCATCTGAATTCTGCTTGGTTAAAGGAAGCCTGGGAAACTTAGGAATCGTTACATTTTCTGTATTTTTTAACAAGTCACCTGGTGTTGTACTTACGTTTATCATGATTTTCTTCTACATAGTCCTCTTGACTACATAGGCCTAAGCTATGGGAGACCCTGATGTTCTAACAAGACCTAACATGCCCTGGACCTTAGGTGGATATCTAGAAATGATTCCTGAATTTGTCTTTTGGATACGGCTTCAGTGTACACTGTGAAACATATCAAGAGAAGTGTGCATTCAGAATATTTTCTCCAATGACATGATGGCTTTGATAGTCAAGCATTAACTGATACTATGTTGGAGTTTACTGGAAATTTTCACTACATGATTTGTTCAAATAATTATATCACTGTTTATTCTAACTATGATAAGTTTGTCCAATATTTTATAAAATAATCAAAAATTAACTATAAATAAAAACAGCAATTGGGAATAAAAAGACTGAGATAGTTTAAGCAAGGCAGGAGGCATTCTTAGATATTCGATATGGTATGTTTAATATAATTTGTTACTGCATGCAGCTTTCAATATTTGGGCCACAAAGTGAAAGTGAAAACATGTAAGGCAGTTTAGATTCTACTTGTTGCCAAATGAATGGATGTATCATTGTCTGATAATTATTTTTCATTAACTTAAGAATCAAAACTTTTTCCTTTAGGTTTTTATTAACATGTATTGATTAAACCTACTTCTGGGAGGATATTTCTACACATGTATACAGCATGCCCTGATCAGTTACAAACTCTGCCCTCCATAGCTTTTCAAATTACTTGAAATCAACCTTTCACATTCAGATCAATTTTCTTATAATTTTAGGTTCTACCTATGAGAGAAAACATGTGCTACTTGTGTTTCTTTGTTTAATTTATATGATTTAATGTAATGTCCTCAAATTCATCCATTCTGTTGTGACAAAATTATCCTATTTTTATTGCATTTAATAAGAAAAAACAAAGTGACAGTTTCAAAACACATTAGTAGTATAGTTCCAGAATTTGATACAATGCATATTGTTGTCCTCCTAGTAGTTATACAGAGCACAGGGTGTAAATGTGATAATTTTTCTAATCATTTTTGGTACAAAAATTTATTCTCATTGAACTAAGAGAAAGTACTTGTATACATAATCAAATGTTCCATAATCACGGTGGGTTACTGGAAAAACTGGCAATGTTGGAAGTTGTTGATTTAAGCATTTTACAGCTCAGCATACTAATCTATCTTTGCATTTTATGTCTCATAGTTAAACTTTTTTTGCTGGGTGATTAAGAGCAAGTTAAAGCAAGACCTGTATAACAAAACATGTAACTTTTATATCTCCCAAAGTCAGTCAAATTCCCTCAAGGTTTACTTTGAAACCATGAACAGTGCTTTGTAGAACTATTGTCAGTGTCAGCCAACTGGATGAGTCACAGCCATTGTTTGATCAGTTTGCTTTCTGTGAAAGCCTGAGAGAATGTTTTCTCTCTAGGAGACTGTCCTTAGGTACACTATATATTTTCAGTCCCTTTCCTCTGTAGCCTCATGGTCTCCTATTACAGAAATTTTGGGAAACCACCAAGTAATAGGATGTTAACGAACAGGTTCCTTTATGTCCTGAGTCCTCACTGACCTTGAAGGCCTAGGGCCAAAATATTGGCAACCTTTATAGCCCTTCTTTTTCTCCAATTTTTGGCCTATAAACTTACATTTTTAACCTTCCATAAGAAAATCTTAATGATACTATTACTCTATAACATAGGTACTTGACCTTAACATCACTGTCTTTCTGAATATCAAACATCTTTAGACTAAACTTGGAATTGGTATTATCTATCAATCATTGATATTCTACTAAATTTCTATAGAATGTGACAAAAGCAGTTACACAATTTTTTATACAGGAGTTTAGAATTCCAAGCATATACAAAATTGTAGCCAGTTAATCCTTCGTCTCTTACTCTTGTTTAATTCCATTTTTGCTTTTTGCAAACCAACCATTTACTTGAGAGAGATTATAGCAGTAACTAAAATTATATTAGAAGCAGCACACATCTAAAAGACCAGAATGACAGGCATTCCAAACATAGTTTTAGTGTTACACATTACTATACTCAGTGTGATAAACCTTTTGGAGGTTTTAGGACCATTATCTAATTCATCGTCTGCATGGTTTTGCTCCTGCCATGTTTCCTATGCTTCCTGCTTGCAGTCATTTTATTGTTTAACCTTTAAGTCCTTGATTTTCATTTATCTGTGTTATGCCGCTCAATTTTTATTTCTTCTTTTGTGTTCTTACACTAGGGAGACTATATAATACTTATACATGTAGGTCTGGTTTATTTCACTTATGAGTATATGTTCAAGATACACCCACTTATATATGAAGTCTTCTACTTTACCATTCCTTATAGCTGAGTAATATTCCATTGTATAAAAATATAACATATTTTTAGCCATTGTTCAGATGATGAGCACTTGGGTTGTTTCCAAGCCTTGGCTATTACAAATTGTGTTGCTGTAAACATAGGCGCATAGGTATCACTATGATATGAGGTTTTCAATTCTTCTGGTAAAATTTCTAGTAGGGGTATAAGGAGTCTCCACACTGATTTCCATAATGGTTGCACGAGTCTGTATTCCCATCACAGTGGACAAGTGTTCCTTTTCCCCCACAGCTTCTCCAATATTTGTTGTTGGTTGACCTCTTTATGATAGCCATTCTCTCTGGGGTAGGATGGTATCTAAGTGTTGTTTTAATTTGCATTTCATGAATGGCTGGATATGAATCACTTCTTCATGTATTTATAGGCTTGTTGAATTTCTTTCTCTGAGAAGTGTGTGTTCATCTCAGATTCCCATTTCTGGATTGGGTCTTTGAATTTTGGTACCCTTATGGTCTTAATTCTTTATAAATTCTAGATAGAAGACATTTGTCTGAATACTTATCAGTTAAAATCTTTTTGAAATTGTTGGGTTGTCTTTTCATTCTGTTGGTAATTTCTTTTGATGTGCAATAACGTCTTAACTGGAGAAGGTCCCAGTTGTTGATTCTCTCAAGGGTTAAACATGTATTTTGATTTTTGTCCATGAACTATTTGCCTAGCCCGATGTCTTCAAGAATTTTTCCCATTCTCCTTTCAGAAGATTTAAAGTTTCTTGTTTAATATTTAGATCTTTAATCCATTTGGGCTTTAGTTTAGTGCATGGTGATAGACCTGGGTCAAGTTTTATTTTTTGGCATGTGGAGAGCCAGCTTTTCCAGTACCACCTGTTAATCAATCTATCTTTCTTCTAGTAAATATGTTTGGCGCCTTTGTCAAAGATAAGGTGGCTGAGTGTACTTGTATTTTGTTCTTCATCTTCTAGTCTATTCCATTTATCCTCAGGTCTATTTTTTTTTTTGCCAATACCATGCTGATTTTATCACTGTAGCTTTGTAGTATAACTTTAGGTCAGGAATTGTAATGCCGCCTGCTTTGTCTTTGTGGCCTAGGATTGTCTTTGCAATTCTACGTCTTTTTTGATTCCAAATAAATTTTAGGAATGATTTCTCCAGGTCTCTGAGGTATGTTGATGATATTTTAATAGGAATTGCATTAAATCTGTATAACAATTTAGGGAGTATGGTCATCTTCACAATGCTGGTTCTTCCTATCTAGGAGTATAGAAGACCTTCCATTTTCTGAAATCTTCTACGACCTCTTTTTTTCAGAGTATTGTAGTTTTCATTGAAAAGGTCTTTTACTTCTTGAGATAGGTTAATTCCCAGTTATTTCGTTTTCTTCAGTCTGATTGTAAAAGATATTTTCTCTCTAATTTCTCAGTGTGTTTGTTATCTGTGTAGAGGAATGTTATTAACTTTTGTGTGTTGTCTTTGTATCCTGCTATGGTACTGAATTTGTGTATTAATTTTAGTAGCTTCTTTGTTGAGTTTTTTTTTGGTCTTCAAAGTAGATTATCATGTCATCTGCAACTAATGATAATTTAAATTCTTCTTTACCTATTTTTATTCATTTTATTTCTCTCTTTTGTCTAATGACTGTAGCTAATGATTGCAGAACTATATTGAGTAGGAGTGGTGACAGAGGACATCCTTGCCTTTTACCAGATCTGAGAATAAAAGACTTCAGTTTTTCTCCATTTAGAATTATGTTAGCTGTTGGATTGTCATAGATGGCTTTTATCAGATTGAGATAGAGGCCCTGTACTCCAGTTCTGTATAGGACTGTAAACATGAATCAGTGTTAGACTTTGTCAAAAGGCTTTCCTGCACCAATTGAGATGATCATGTGATATTTGACTTTCATTCTATTGATATAGTGTATTACATTTATGGATGTGCATATATTGAACCATCCTTACATCCCTTGGATGAATGCTACATGGTCATGGTGTGTAATCTTTTTGATAATTAGCTATATTCTCTTTGCTAGGATTTTATTGAGAATTTTTGCATCTATGTTCATGAGAGAAATTGGTCTGCAGTTCTCTTTTTCAGTTACATTTCTCTCTGGTTTTGGTATCAGTGCAATACTTGCCTCTTTGAATGACTTTGGGAGGATTGCTTTCTTTTCAATTTCATTGAAGAGTGTGAGGAGTATTGGGATTATGTCTTCTATAAATTTCTTGTAGAATTCAGTAATGAATCCATCAGTTCCTGGACTTTTCTTTGTCAGTAGGCTTTTTCTTAGATTTTGTATTTCATTGACTCTTTCTGTGTTATTGAGAGTCCTTATATCTTCTTGATTTAGTTTTGGTAATTTGTAACTTTCTAGGAACATGTCCATACCATCTGTGTCTTCAATTCTATGAGAATTAAGATTCTCAAAATAGCTATTTATGATCCTCTGACTATTTTCTCTGTCTATAGTAATTTCACCCTTTTCATTCCCTATTGCTTGAATTTGAGTCCTTTGTTTCATCTTTTTGATGAGGTTAGCTAAGGGCTTATCAAATTTATTTAACTTTGCAAAGAACCAGCTTTTTGTTTCATTAACTCTTTGTGTTATTTTCTTCATCTCAATTGAATTAATTTCTGCTCTAATCTTTATAACTTACTCCTATCTCTGGGCTTTTGATTTCGTTTGCTCTTCCTTTTCTTGTCAGTTTAGGTGGTGCATGAGAGTATTTATTCTTTTCCCATTCAGTTTTCTTTATGTGTGAATCCAGAGCTATACATTTTCCTCTAAGAACTGCTTTCATAGCTTCCCATAAATTCTGGTAGGTTGTATTTCAATTTTTATTAAATTGTAAATAATTTTTAATTTTTTGATTAATTTTCTCTGTAACCCACTGGTTGCTGAGAAGGGTGTCGTTTAATATGCATGTATTTCTGTGGTTCTTGTGAAATCTTTTGTCATTTATTTCCAGTTTCATTGCACTATGGTCAGATAATGTACATGGTGTAAGTTTTGTTTTCTTGCACATACTTAAGCATGACCTATGCAGTAGTATGTGGTTAATTTTGGAAAATGTCCTGTGTGCAGCTGAAAAAAAATGTGTATCCAGAAGTGGTTTGGTGGTACACTATGTGATGTCCATTAAGTCAAATTGTTCCAAAATCTGGTTCAGTTCTGCTACTTCTTTGCTAATTTTTTGTCTATTTGACCTATCTTTCTGGGATAAAAGGGTATTAATGTCTCCTGTTAAGATTGTGGTGTTGGATATTAGATTTTTCCTGTCCCTTAAGATTTGTTTTGTATAACTTGGTTCTCCCATGTTGCATGCATACATATTTGTGTTACCTCTTCATCTAGAATTTTTCCACTAACCAGTATGTAGTGGCCTTCTTTATTTCATTCGATCAATCTTGGTTTGAAGTGTAGACTGTCCGCAAATAGGATTGGTACCCCTCCTATTTATTTATTTATTTATTTATTTATTTATTTATTTATTTGGAGGTGCTGGAGCATATAGTATTGTTTTCCATCCTTTATCTTTTAGCCTATGAGTTCCTTTATGAGTTAAGTGTGTTTCTTGTATACAGCATAGAGTTGGATTTTGTTTCCTTATCCACTTTCCCAGTCTATTTCTTTTATTTTGAGAATTCAGTACACTTGTATTGATGGTTATAATTGAAATGTGTTGACTTATGATTGTCACATCTTTTACTTACTACTATTTACCCTTTTTTCTGTGTTTAATTGGTTGCCCTATTGGGTAGGTTCTTTCTGTTCTCATTTGTGGAGTTCGGGTTGTTTTGGTACATCTCTAAAATAATTTTCAGTAGTTTGTGTAGGGTTGGCTTTGATATCATTAAATTCTTTAGTTGCTCCTTGTTGTGGAAGTATTTCCCTTCTCCTTCATACTTGAAAGAGTTTTGTGGGGTATAGCTGTCTGGCCAAGAATTTCTTTTCATGGAGGACTTAAAGTACTCTGCTCCATGCTCTTCTTGAGTTCATGGATTGTGAAGAGAAATCTGCTGTTATTCTGATGGGTTTTCCTTTAAATATAACCTGTTTCTTTTCTCTAGTGGCTTTAGCATATTATTCTTCTACTGGTTTTCTGGGATCTTGACTATTATGTGTCTGGGTGAGTTTTTAGTTCGGTAGATGTTATTTGGAAGTTCTGCATGCTTCAGTGAGTGAATGCCCGATTGTTTTCTCATATTTGGAAAATTTTCTGTTATTACTTCTGCCCATATACCTTTTATATCCTTTGTATTGACTCCTTTCTCATTGATTCCTATTATTCTCATGTTGTTCACTTTTGGATTATCTTGCAGATATTGAATTATTTTTCCCCTGCATCCTAGTTGTTTTTAAGAGATCCTTTCTTGCCTTTTCTCTAGCTGTGACTGTGTCATGAAGATCTGAAACCATCTTCATTTTCTTTCATACACTTGTAATTGAGATTTTATTTTGTTATGTATCTATTTGAAACTGTTTCATGCAATCTGTTTCTTTCCTATTTTGCTCATTCAGGGAATCCATCATTTTTCTATTCACCTCTAAATTTTTTATCAATGTCTTCTTTAGTAGCAGATAAGTCTTTCATTGTAGTTATCCTTTCTTTCTCTTCTTCAGAGATTGTTTCTTCTCTGATCACCTGTCTACCTCTGCAGTTGTTCCTCTCCTTTAGATGCTGTTGATTTAGAGCTGTCTTTTTTATTTATTTATTTATTTTTTAACTTCGGAGATTATTTCTGGTCTGATTTCCTCTATACTTTTCTGCAGTTGTTTTTCCACTTCAGATTCTATTAATTCATGTATTTCTTTTTTAACTTGAGATGTTATCTCTGATCTGAGTTCCTCTATACATTTCTGTACTTGTATGTCTGCCTCAGATGCTAGCACCTCACAGATTTCAGCTGCATGATTTCTGTTTTCTTCCATGGTAGTGTCTCCTGTATTTGTTCTGAGTTGGCTCTCGACCTGAGTTTGCAGATTCTTTTCTTTGTAATTTTGTATAACCTCTGCACTTTGGTGAAGCTATGCCATTAGCACCTATTGAAATTGGGGTCTGAATCCACCAATCTCGATTCCGCTGAGATATGCCTGGCTGGGTTTGTTGCTGTGCTCCATTTCCTCCTGCTGCAGCTTGGTGCAGACCTGGTGGGCCACTGGGGGTGGGGGTGGGCCAGCCACCACCTGCAGCTGGTGTGGCAGGGGGTGCATGCATGGGGAGAGATCCTAGCTGGGCATGGGACCAGTCATTTATCAACAAAATTATCCTTCTTTATAGCTTAATAATACTCTATTTTAAATACACAACTATCATAGTTTCTGATTCCACTCATTGCCCTGGTCAAAACTCCATCAACATGTATATGTAGATATCTCTTTTGTATATTGTCTTTGTTTCCTTGGAATATGTATTCAGAAATGAGACAGGTGGATCATATTGTAGATATAGTTTTAGATTTTTGAGGAACATCCATACTGTTTTCTATAATGTTTATACTAATTTACATTCCTACCAACAATGCAGAAGAGCTCCTTTTTGCATACTCCTCACCAGCATTTTAAACAAGTTTTCTGTGTAGCTTAACAGAAAGATCTTTGAGAGCATAGCAGATGTTTTCTGACATATTTATATTTTAAAATAATCTTTTGTTTTGCTTTGTTTTACATACTTTCATCTGAATGACAAAATTACCTCCATGCAGGAAAAATGGGAAAGGCAACGTTCTGTAGACCTAACCTATCTTTTTATTTTAAAAATTTATTTATTTATTTATTTATTTATTTATTTATTATTACAATGATTAACACAGTCCATATTGTTGTCTTTCTCATAGTTATTCAGAGTACAAATGTAGACATGATTTCTTGTCTAAACATCATTAGTACAGATCTTTCTTTTCAGAGCAGAAAGAGAAAGTAGCTGTATATATAGTCCAATAGTTCACAACAGTAGAGGATTATCAGCACATTTGGCAGTATTGGAACCTGTTGACTTGAGCCTTTTACAACTCAGCATATTATATGACTTTCCTTTTTATACCACGTGGTTAGACTTTTCTGTTGGATGGTTAAGACCAAGATAAAGCAACACCTATGCTACAAAGAATATGTAACTTTTTGTATCTGACAAAGTCAGTCAGGTCCTCTCAGGATTTTTACCTGAAATGGTGTAGTGCAGTGTGCAGAAATTTTGTCAGTGTCAGCCCCCTAGGTGAATGACGGCCATTGCTTGATCAATTAATTTGCTTTCTGTGAAAGCCTGAGAGAATGTTTTCTCTCTAGGCGACTCTCCTTAGGCAAACTATACATGACATGATCAATCACTTTCCTCTGAGGCCCCATAATCTCTTTGAACAGGAATTTTCAGACTCCACTGAGTTTTATCTTTTTCTGTTACCCAGAATGGCAGGAATCAGGCCCCAATTCACCCTGAAATGTGAATGGTAGCTGATCTCTGAAGACTTGTATTCCTAACAACTGAAGAATGAACTCAGTGTCTAAATTCTGGAAGAGTCACTTGAGCTAGGACTTGGGTAGATATGGTAATCCTTCCATTTGTAGACCAAAGACTTGTGGCCCAAGGAAATGTACCCTGTTTGTACAGAAGGCTGGTTGTGCCAAAGTAGATTCTAGGCCACTTTGCTCTTGCCTAATGGAATGCATGCTCTCTGTTCTCACGGGGCTCTGTAAGCCTGACTGCCCTAGGTGATTTGTTCTCTCTCAGTGGTCCACCATTGAGATCAGGAAAAGAATCTAATTAAAATGGTTATCATCAAGGGCTCAAAAGACAAGAAATTCCAGGAAAGCTGAGGAGAGCAAGGAGCTCTGCTGGTAGAGATGTAATGAATGGAAATCAATATGAAGATTTCTAAAAAAAAAACCTAAAAATTGAAATTCATTTCATCCAGGCATAGTTTTCTTGGATATCTTCTTATGAGAGTTAAAGACATCATATGATGGTGTTATGGTTTGTGTCTACATGGCCTCCCATAGCTTCATGCAGTCTCAGGGCTTTTTCAGAGGTGACTTAATCCTAAGTGTGTGATACTGGGATTAAAGGTTCATGATTAGTAAATCACTGAGCTGATTGGTTTGGCATAGATCTGGTTAGGATTAATGGTGTGAACACTAAACCTGTATGAGGATAGGCAGTCTGCCTGCATTATAATGGATAGAAAGAGTCTTGTCTCTCCTTTTTTGTTGCTTTTATTGTTTTCTGCTGCCATGAACAGTTGCCCCTCTGCCATATGCCATTTGCCTTGGAGACCACTGAATATGGACTGAAACCTTTACAAACTGCAAACTAAATAAATTTTTCTTTCTTTAACTTTGGGTCTCAGATATTGCTTTCTTAGCAATGAGAGAAAAATAACTAAGATACGTGGCAGTGCATAAGTACACATGTTTATTTCAGTGCAAGTAACAATAGCCTAGATTTTCATCAACAGATGAACAGATAAACAAAATGTGGTCTATATTTATTTCTTTGCTATATAGCTATATCCATCTATCTATCCATATCTATCTATCTATCTATCTATCTATGTATCTATCTATCTCTTCAGCCATGAAAAAGATAAATTTAAGGCACTGGCCAAAAAACAGATAGATCTTGAGATTATAATATTAAGTGAAATAAATCAAACACAGAAGATTAAATGCTGCAAGTGTTTCTTATACGAGAATGCTAACATATAAGTAAAAAGGAGAACATGAGAATGATAGGAAACAAGACAGAGTTTTAGAGAAGGGACTTGAGAACAGAGAACAGGGAAGGCTGGCAATTAATAATGATCAATATAATGTATTTACATTTATATTTACATTCTTATATAATCTCCCTGAAAATGAATGTAACTTCTATATATCATTGATATATACCAAATAAGAAAGTTCATAATAAATTTTGGGAAATAGCCCAACTTGATCCAATGTCTTCTTATAAGAGATGATTTATTTATGATAGCTAACTTTTCACAGGCCTATAATGCTTATCTCAAAATTTAAAACAAAATATTGGTCAGATGTGTCTGATCCAAGCTTAGAAGTGATTATCATGAAACATATGTTAGCTAGAGTGATAGTTTCTTCAATATATATATATATATATATATATATATATATATATATATATATATATTCTTGTATGTGTCATCTTAATTTGTCAAAGGAAAAAAAAGATTTGATTTGAAAAGAAACAAAGACTCTAGAATTTCTGAAGAAGGTGCCACCAGTGGTTCCTTGGTTTCTGTGTCCTGTCTTACTTCAAGGTGGGTTTGCTATGCCACAGCCCGATCTCCCTGGCTAGAATCTGTGGAAACATCTCATCACATCATTGTGTCTAGTAAGCCAGTAGAAGCAGCAAGCCCTGTCATCCTGTTTCACTGCTGTCCATGTGAACTTCTGGCTGGAGCAGAACAACTCTTCTCCCCAGAAAACCTGGACAATGCCTGTGTAGTTAAAACATAGTTTTCATTGGCTTTTTGAAAATATATTAGAGGATGAATTGCACTGGACTGTTTTCCTCTCCATCTATTTGGTCTCTCTTTTTTCTACTAAATGAAACAACTTAATTGAAAAACAGTAGCGATGCACAGCTATTCCAGGACAGCTTTAAATCTAGAAGCTTTTTCTCTTTGCTGACTGTTTTTTTGTCTTTTCCATGGTGCTCCCTGGCTCACCAACCCCAAGCCCAAGGTTGAGGCTGGCTATTTAAACTTCTATCCATAGAGATTATTAAGACCTTTATGTGCCAAATTTTCAGAAAGCAAATAGGTTTCATAAATGTGTATTACTCTGTTTAGCTTCAGATAATGAAAACATACTACTCTGGTAAGGATCATTGTGGCACACGAAGCTTGATCCCCCTCCCTAGGAATGCAGCTGAAGTCTGAGGTGCTGGAATGCAGCTCTGTGGTCAGGACTCTCCATGGGAGGTACTCATATGCAGAAGGATAGCTCCCTGATGGGGCTTGCAAGGTGAGAGAGGACACCTGAGCCCCTGGCTAGGGCACCAGTCTCCTGCCTGCAGCGCAGCAGAATCACAGTGACCCTGTGGGCTTCTGCCCTGGTCCTCCTTTGTTTGTAGCCTACTGGGTCCTCACTGAACACCAGGCCCAGCCAGTATTTGTACATGACCAGGTCCGGTGCCAGTGGGCTCCATGCAGCCAGTTAGTGCTGTACCCTAAGAGCAAAGCAGGCCTGGGGTGTAAAGGGCCTATTATCAGAGCGCACCAGACTGTGGCACACACAGGATCTGCATTCATGTGAAGAAGGGACTGGCATACTAGGATCTTTGATTGTTTTATT
Organism: Myocastor coypus; assembly: GCA_004027025.1. Lineage (NCBI taxonomy): Eukaryota > Metazoa > Chordata > Mammalia > Rodentia > Myocastoridae > Myocastor > Myocastor coypus. The sequence goes on from PVJA010005731.1 coordinate 24,695, forward strand.
TTGAGAAGGGGTTTCATAAGGTTACTAAGTCACTCAGGCTAGGCCTGAACTTGTGATCTTCTTGCCTCAACCTCCCAGAGTGCAAGGATTGTAAGCATGCATCACTGTGCCTGCCTCAGTGCCCTATTTTGTGGAAGCAGGGCCACTAAAGACCTTTTCTTTAGGTTAATGTTATTTGGAAATATAAAATGCAAGGATGGAGTAGGGAATTGCTGGTCCTCAGGCCTGTGAACTGGATCCATTGCCAGGACTGGCTTTGGATTACCTGCTATCCCTGGGAGGTCCGCAGTGGATGGAGAAGACTGCAGGCCCCTTCTCTGCCACGAGCTAGGTAGCAATGCACTCAGCTGACTACGACTCTATTGGTCCTTCTCTAATAGGAAAGTGACCACCTGCAGTACAGATTTCATAAGGGTAGCCCTTCCAAATGAATAGCTAACAAGCGTAAATCACTTTGCAAATGTTAATGCTATAGGAACTTGAAGAGTATATTATACTTTAAACACCATTTAATAGTGCTGAATATTTTTAAAGTATAAAAAACTAAAACCGTAATTTGTAGGAGAATAGAATGACTCAAAAGGAAATGCGTAAAAATAGTAACAGACTATATATTAGGTTGATTTAGACACATGAGAATTATTTTCAAATATAGACACTTTGCTAACTCCAAACATCGAATTATGTACTTTTCAGTAAAAGACACTATAAGTCTTACATATTTTCTGTGTTGCCACAGATAATTGTTCACAGATCTTGAGTACTGGTTTACATAGGAATGTTTGGCTTGCTACCGCTTCATTTTCCCTTCACTCTATGTACAGCGTCTGCATTCCATGAACCAGGGCAGCAGGATCACCGACTGATAAGACAGACACATGTGAGGCAGAGTATAAATCAGACTGATCTCTACCTAAAATGAGCACTAACACAGAATCAGCCTTCAGCCTTTCGCACTAGGACTGGATCCAGTTCCCTCCATTTCCCTGTAAATTAATCCAAACTAATCTCAACGCATTAATTTCAGAAACTGCATACTGAAGCCCTTTCTCAGCTGCTCTTGCTGGAATTAAACCAAACCTCTTTGCTTTGGGGAATGTTCAGTTGGTAAGGATCAGAGCAAAGAGCTCCAGGCTGTGGACCTCACACCAAGTGATTACACAAGTCAGACACGTGCATCAATTCCTCCACCACAGCCGTCCAAGTGGACTGTTGGGTTTTGTCAGGCTGCTAAGTGCTGACTTCAAATGCCATTTGTAAGCCCAAATACACCCAGCATGTCTTTGGTGATACATTTGGACTTGCTTCTACAGGTCAAACACGTTTTTGTAAGCACGATCTCTGTATTAAGAACATTTTTCTGAATATCCCTCTTCATGGCAGGGAGAGCGGCACTGATTGTAATGACAGTAGTAACAAGGGGAGACGTTCTCTTCATTTTAGCACCTACCAGATGTTAGGCATTGTGAGAAGAGCCCACAGAAATCACTAACAATCTCATGAAAATCTGGCAAAATATGTGTTATTATTCTTTTTATTGATGAAAAAACTGTCATCTGAGTTGAATCTGCATTGCAAAAGGCATCATCAAATCTCAGGCTCTATCTTCAAATCTAGTAGCAACTCCATGGATGCTGAATAATTGCAGAAAGTATACCAGACTTGCATGAATATTGTAAATAATTCTACAAATTTTCAGAGAAGACAGAAGCTCCTGCCCAGACAGGAATCTATACTCATCCTTGCTCTTCTGTGTGAGCTGAGGTCCTCTTATGTCATGCTGTGTTAATACTGAGTAATAAATGATGCTAGATGCGTATTTGATTGAGTCTAGTTCTCAACCGAAAATTGACCAAGTGACAAGCCAAGACCTTTGTGGCTGTCACAGCTTGTAATTGTCCCAGGGAGTCAGTGGACTTGCCTCTGTGGGCTGTGTTAGGGGATGTGTTATGGAACCTGCCTCATTGCCGTCAGAGAGATCCATGGTGCCCCTTGTGGTGGGAAGGTCTAGGCACCCTTAGTCTTGGGAACAAAAAATACTAAAGAAAAAATATAAATGAGGAGGACTCTGTCTACTTCTTATAACCATACCTTCAATTGCCTGTTGAAAGGCACCAGAGGTACGTGGAGCCGCTACTGTGCTGTTGTGTGGCTTAAAATGCTCAAGACTTCTTAAGAAGTGGTAGCTTAAACCGTAGTCTATTGATGGACAACAGTCATAGTTACGACTTTCAGTAGGCAATGGTTAGTACGCACTCAGGACAGAATGGAATGACCAGTGTCAGTTAGATCAATTTCTATTTAGGAGATGAAACCAGGTAAAGACCCTAAACGTGCTGTCTAAGACAAAATGCTAATTACTGAAAGACAAATGTAGCCCTACTTCCCGATCTCCTCGTGTATTCATCACCATTATCTCCATTCTGTTCTTTAGGAAGCGACTCTGAGATTGTAGCCTGAGCTAACTAGAGATGCAGAAATGGAAAAGAAAATGATTGAACAGAAAAAGACTCTGTTCCATATTCATGCATGCTTGCTACGTGACTGCCTTCCCCATTTGGTATTGGCTTTAATCAATTTTACCTGAGCGATGGTGCTTGTAACCTCACTGGTTAACCATAGTTTTGTCCCACCTCATGCCCACCTAAGTAAGTTTCCGTGGTTTGCACCTTAGACCCACCCCACAGCATGGTTTTAGATTATAAAAGTCCCTGGAAGAGACAGCTTCCTGGGGACACCCACTCAGGACCCCTCTCCTGTCCCTCTCTGAGACAGGAGCTTTCTTTCCCTCAATAAATATGTTTTGCTCATTGAAAAGAAGGAAGGAAGGAAGAAGAAGAAGAAGAAGAAGAAGAAGAAGAAGAAGAAGAAGAAGAAGAAGAAGAAGAAGAAGAAGAAGAAGAAGAAGAAGAAAGAAAGAAAGAAAGAAAGAAAGAAAGAAAGAAAGAAAGAAAGAAAGAAAGAAAAAGAAAGAAAAGAAAGAAAGAAAGAAAGAAAATGATTGAAATTTCAAAATTTTTGGAGACTTCCATCTACACATATTTATTGGGACACTGAGGCTTGGAGGGCTTATTCCAAAAAATCCCTTGCTGGGAAAAGGGATATGGCTTTTCTAAGAGCTATCAGGTAGATCCTCAATCTCATAGTCAACCTCAATTTAGGGGTAATTAATGCTGATATGGGCTATTAATGTCCCTGAGATCAAACTGAAATTCTATGGGTCTTGTAGGTTGTAGTGACAGTACATTTCAGGGTCAGCAATTCTGCAAATAGGGTGCAGAAAATCTTCTAATATGTGGGAAAGTAAAACTGGGAGGAAAACAGAATATGAGAGAAATAGATGCAAATTGTGGAGTTACCACATAACAATAATACTTCTAAAAACAAATTAAAAGAAAAAGAACAGAAACATTACTTAAATACCAAAGCAAAAATAGCAACAAAGAGTTATGGTTTCAATGGAAAAAATGCTCCATAATTAGAAAAATTATATTCTCATTTAAGTGTATATTTAAAATGCATAAAAGTTTATGCCTTCTAATTAAAAATTTCTAACAAATTAAAGATAAAAAGATAGTTCTTTTACATTAATGAAATCTAAATCTTTTTCCTTATTTAAAATGCCTTAAATCAACAGATATAATTAAATTTATTTACTATTTAAACATGATACCAGCACCATAAAAATGATTAATCAAAAGAATGTGTAAAACATTAAAATGACTTGAATAGAAGTAGAAAATAAAAAAAAGAAGCAAAATTACTCAACAGCAATTTTGTTTCCTTTTTTATGTGAAGTTAAACTATTAGCTTGATCTTTTTTCTATTATCTAAATATGTTATAAAAACTCAAAATTTATTTTTTCAACTGTCATTAGTCCTTAAATATAAATGGCTTCAAAGTCAAATGAAATCATTTAATGTGGTAATAATGAGGTTTTTCTTAAACCATAAAAGCATTTCTTACTACATTATATTGATATTCCACAATTATCAATCCTTTCTTTATTAGATCTTTTCCCCCTTATTCTTTCTTTGCCAGCACCATTTGCTTCTCTTTTTTGTCTGTAGAATTATCTATGAGAAAGGTGACTGTCAGGTCTATGAGCTGTTACTGTGCTCACCTGCCGCAACTCAGTCAGGCCCTTGTATCTAAAGGTGTGTGATTCAGCCTCCTTGCTGCTGTTGCTCTTTTTAATTTTTTTTTAATTTTTTAACTTATTGATGTGTTTAGTACATGGTCTGACTATGCAGCTTGGACTTGTAGTGATCCTCCTGTCTCAGCCTTCCCAGTACTGGGATCACAGGAGTGTGCTGCCACCATGCCCCGACTCTGTCCCCAGGGTACCGCATTACTGCTTTTTCTTTCTGCCCTCTCAATTGCCCACAGTTTGACTTCTGCCCATTTATTTATCTTCCAGACTTTGAGCAGCACAAAGGTAAAAAACAAGTCCATTTACTTTAAAACTTTTTGTATTTTGTTTTAAAAATTGATGAAAGATTTAAGATATTAATTGAGGAGAGCCACATGACAATTATTAATTATGTTCAATCGGTTGTTAATTACTTGTGTCAACACCTTGCCTTCATGAATATTGAGAGATAGTAAAATAAACCACTCAAGTTTTGATAAGACCCTGTAAAGCAAGTTATAATTCTAAATTAAGATGCTAAATGAATTTATAGGAAACCATGATGGGATGTGGAAAGGTTTGGGGAGTGTTCATGTCAACCCTGGCTTCTTTCACCTTTTTCTGGCACAAGCAGGCATGCACTTTTCATTACAGTAAGAAAGATTCCTACAGTAAATACTGTTGACTTGGATTTTGTATGTGTATTAATCAGCAGCAGATTTTAGACAGTACTAATATAGTGTAAGACGTCTCAAAATTTGTTCAATTTTTCCTTGATCCAAAATGAAGCAAGACAAAAATTTAAAATGCCCAGGCAAATGCAAAATATGAAATGTATAATGTACCTATTTAGGACCAGCAAGATAGCTCAGTGGACTAAGTGCCTGCTTAGGCAAGCGCAGGGACTGGGATTTGATCCCCAGCTGTACGTGCCATGCAGGCCCTAGCAAATGTGCTAGCAAAGGACATCACTGAATGAATTATCCTGCCTGTTTCCTGACCCAGACACGTCTTTTGCACTGAGAGGAGTATTGTCAGTGTTTCCTCAGTGGTAATTGTGGCTGGTGGTGGTTTTGCTCTTAGTCACTTCTGTGCATTTATCTTTCACAGTTTTTGTGGAAAATTTTAAATATAAATCAGAAGAAGACTTATGAGGCTTTTATACTGATAGAAATAGAATCAGTCATATATGTTAACCATTGGGAATATAAATGCCTAAAGTTAATCATAACTATGCTCAAAGCTATCATTTGCTTTAAGCTTAAACTTTGCAAATGGGAGGGCGTGTATTATCTCTTCATCGAAACTATGTATTCCTAGTACTTAATCATGTACCATCAAGTTTTGTTTAAATCAAATGTCTCACAAATAATTTAAATACTTGCAAATTATATAAAATCAACTTTAAGCCTTCATTTGTAAATGACATCCAGAATTAATTTTTCTACCTTATAAGGCATTATCGTTACTGTTATTGCAAACAAAATTAATTTTCTATTAGTTCAATCTAATTCCATTTGACAAACTAAAGAACTGAAAGCTATTCAAATCATTTTTTTTTCCTCTCAGAAATCTGGTGAGCTTTACATGTTTTCATATCCTTGAGATTATTCTGGAGTCATTCTACCTACTACTATTCTAGGATTAGTGTGTGTGATCAAATAAGCTTTGAAATTGGCAGAACATTTAAACATTTAAAATACCATATGAGCATGATCAATACATTGGATAAGGCCAGGGAACTCAGCAGCACAGCACCTGCCAAGTGCAAGGTCATGAGTTCAATTCCCAGTACCATTCCACTCCCCCAAAAAGAATACACTGGATAAACTCTGTTACTGAGCAATACTAGAACAAAAATTTAATACTTAAAAAGTCTATCTTAATGGAAAGTTTTGTTTTTTTCCCTAATCTTATTTGAAAATTATAAAGAAAAAAATAAGATCCAAAACTGAGGCTATCTCTATGGAATTTCATCTGCTATGACACAGCCTACTTACAGCTACTTTTATATGAAAAAATCTGATGTGGTAAACTCGATATATTATGAAGCATGGGTATGTGTGATGTGTGTGTAACTATGACACACATTATTACAAATAATGCAAGAGTAACTGTGACACTTTTTATATACTTTTCTGTATCCTAAGGGCATCTCAAGGAGCATTATTCAAGAATCTTGTATTTCAAATGGATATTTATGAAACATAACTTTTAAATGAATTTCAACATGACAATTTGAGTACTTTTTATCAGCTATTAGATATTGGGACATATTTTTAGGTTTGCAGTGTATAAAATGCAAGAAGTTCTAGAAACTGGAAAAAGCAATTTTGTAAGTAACTCTAAAAACCAATATACTAGGCCAGCCAAAAAGCTCAGCATCCCCAGGGTACACTAAGCCTGTAACTGAAACTGGTCATAGTGGTGCATGTCTGTAATCCCAGATCTTGGGAGGGTGTAACAGGCAAATCACTACAAGTCCAATCTAGTAGTGAGATCCTGAACACCCTGTAGACCCTTCCCTAAAAAAATACAGAAAAAAATAAATAAACAAATAAATAAATAAAAGCCAATGTACCATATCTGGGAAAAAGAATATTCCACCAAAGCATTTTTATTCTAAGTGAAAACAAGATAGGTTTTATGGAGTCAGGTTTACTGCTTAATCAAATTTCATAATTTAAAGTTTTTTTAGCTAAAAGAAATATTAGCTTTTCACTGTGTAGTTAGTCTGATGAATTCTTTGAAAGGAGAAACTCAAACAATAGCTTTGCTATCTTTCGTACACTTTATCTCTACCTAAAATGATCTATCTTGTTTTAATGTGAATTTCTTATTTGAAGTTAGTTTCATAACTTTCAACCTTGCACAAATAGTACAATACCTCCTTTAAATTAAAAATGAATATGTAAAAGGTGCTTTAACAGCTTGCTGATCCCACTTTAATAGATACTGGCAATTATATACTGCATCAATTATAAATCACTTATATAAAATCCACAGAAAATTTCCTCATTTTGTTTTGTGATAAATTGATAAATTCTCCCAAACTGTAAGCATGTTACTTGACACATAAAATACAATAGTTTGTGATAAGAAAAAGAATGAAATATCTACTCCATCCTGAATATGTCAACAAAGTTATTTGTTTCTACAAGTTAAAGTCCTGGTGACTCTCATATCTATTCATTGCCTGCTAGGGATCTAATACAAAGGCCTCTGAAGAAGTGAATAAGGTGGCATCTCTCCTCTCAAGAAGCCCTCAGTCTTTACGAAGGAAGCTTCCTTTAACCAACCAGTTATTCCATAGCTATGATAACAACAATGACAACAGCAGAAATAGAAGCAGTAGTAATGCTTTTTCTTTTCCACTTCACTTCTTATTCCTATGACAAATCCGCTTCTGCAACACGTGTGCCTATATGTGGATACACCAATGTGTGTGTGTGTGTGTGTGTGTGTGTGTGTGTGTGTGTGTGTGTCCCAAGGAGCTAGTCTTCAGGTACAATTCCCAGGATCTGCCTCCCAGTTCTTCTGGAACAAACCAAGGATGGTGCTGTGAGGTCTTGAGCAAGTTACCTGAATCCATATTTCTGTTTTATAAGCCATGAGGATTTCTTTACTAATCATTGCCCAAGCTCCTACCTTCTAGATTTTCTTGCATCATGCCCTGTAGATGACTTTGGATCAGACTCTAACGGACCTTTACAGATATCACTTAGAGAGGAGTGGGCTTTACAGACCAAGCCAAACACTACTCCGAGAGCAGCAGATAGAATCTCAGCTCTATCCTTAAGTGCAAAGCACAATAAATTATATTTTCTTTGTACCCGCATGATGCCAAACAGAAAATAAATTACTCAGCAATTCCCATCACATCTTTCTTTCAAGATTTTCTTTGAAAGACCCAGAGTAATTGTCAACGAAATTCATAAAGAGAAGGAAACACAGTTATTAGGTGGGTATACACCAGCATGTGGGCAGGATTTAGCTGAGCCCCTTTCTCCTATTGAAGATCTGATCAGACGCCTTGACAGCTGGAGTTTACATGATTGTTGTACAATAAAACAGGACCACAGCCACCTTTTGCTGTGTTCCAAATGCCAAGCGCAATTTTGAATACTTCTTCTCCTTCATAAAAATATATACTCTTCATAAAAAGAGGTGATAGATATACTTTAGAAGTGGCTGTGTTCCCACAGAATTCAATGTAAATAAAAAAACTAAGGAGAAATTCAACTTACGATACGTAATTAAAAAAGAAAAGAAAAACCCATTGAAGTTTAATGGCTGGGTTGTAAGAGAAGCCACACACAACATGGTTGGCCCTCTGAGGTCTGAGGTAAATGGATTGCAGGATGTGTAGTTGGAACTCAGCTGTGAACTCTGTGATATTTTGAGAAAAAAGGATTGCACATTGCTTTGTTGAAACTGTCTCAGAAATCCTGACAAACCTGACTATTTCAAATGCCAAACACAGCATTAGAAAGCACAGCAAACAAAAAAGTTGTACTATCCAAATTATGTCATATAATCAGTTCAAAGGCCTTGTTAAGATTTTATGTTGCTCTTCTATATTAGAGCCTTCTCTTTTGGATGAATGAAAAGAAAAACCTTAAAACACTTCCTCCATTTTTGTGGTTATGATGAAATAATTTTGGATTTTGGTGAACAAGTGAAAAAGCCAGATAACTCAAGTTGAAAATTAATAATCACTTGAAACTCAGTTTTTGTTTTTCCTGGACTATTTAAGGCACTTAAATTCAAATCATAGTAGAATTCCTTAATCAATGCAGTATATATAACCTAAAGATATAGAAGTAAGTAGCCCAAATTTTTTCATCCCTTGTAAGAACATGAATGCTTTTTCACATTTACTCATTTATTATTTCAATACTTTGGTAGCATATATTTTATAAAAACGAATACTTTTGACATTATGGATAACACAGTCAAAGAAGTTCCATACAAATCTTGCGATTACATTCTAGAAATAGGAAGTCTTAAAACACAGAGAGGGTGAAGAACATAATGCATGAATAATATTAAGGGAGAAAATATATTTGAGAAGAGGCTACACAAGGTTGAGGAACTTAAAAATTTAGATTTTTGTTGCAAGTCCCTGAAAAGATAACTCTGGGACAACAATCTGAAGGAGTAAGCTAGCTGTGTGGCTACGATAGAAGGGCCTCCCCAGGGAGAGATGACATGCTACAAATGCCTGTGGCAGGGGCATCCCGGGAGTGGGGAGAGGGCAAAATGAATCCCTCTGTAGTCAAAGGTAACCGAGTCAACTAGAGGAAAAATATAGAAAATGGTGAGAAATAAAACATCAATTAGCATTCAGAGAACCTCTTGGTGTTCAGTAGTCTTCTATGTTTTCTCCCTTGGATGAAACTTACTTTTTATTTGACACTATAAAGACCCAATATTTAGGCTTTTGTGGAACAGGCAATTTCTGTCACAAATGCTCAGTTCTGCTGCTGCACAAAAGGAGGCACAGACAATACATAAATGAGTGTGGCTGCGCTTGAATAAAAATTGATTTATGAAAATCAGAAGAGAGAAAATGATATCAGCAAGATGGTGAATCAGGAAGCTGCAAGAAATACTGTGGCTAGTAAATGTGGGCCAGAGTGCCATACGAGACTCGAGAAAAGAAAGTACATGATCTGGCCACCGGAAAACTAAGAAAAGATTCCAGCAAAACCATAGGAAAGCTTAGGTATTTAGCACACGTGTTCATGGCCCTCCTCCTGCTACACAGCACAGTGCAGCATAGCTTTAGCAAGTCCCTTCACACCAGCAGTGGTGACAGAAGTGAGGGCCAGCTGTCCGACATTTGGCCTGCAGGAGAAATCTCAGTGCTGCCCAATGTCGTGCACCCAGGATGCCCGTGCTAGAGTGTGGAAGCTGCCCATCTCAGAGGTGAGCACCCAACACAAGTTTATAACTTTTCTTATTGGTAAGACAAAATACCAGGCAATCAACATTAAATGAGGAAAAGTTCACAGTACAGAGGTTTCAGTTCATAGTTGGCTGGGTGGCATGGCAGGGCAGAGCAGGCCAGAGGCAGTAGGAATAGACCCAACTTCCTCTCATATTCATACAGGTTGCATAACTACTGATTGGTGTCCCCACCTCCAGGGGGAGGCTGCCATTATCCACCCTGTTAATCTCAGTCTCACCTCCTTAATCCACAAGCACATACCTGGACACCCTAATCCAGCCAGCCTTGAAACCCCCCACCTACTATCTCGTGAAACTTTGGGAGAACATCTAGATACAGACCTTAACAACAAGAGACCAGACAAGATCTGAGAGATGTTAGGGTCTCCATCTCTTCTAACTGAAAAGGCCCTCCCCTGAATGAAGCCAATATGCAAAGAAAGGGAGAGGGTGTTCCTTCAATCTTCCAATTCCAAGAAAATGATTACAAATCCTATAAAGAAACAGAAATGTAGCCCAGTCAAAGGATCAAATAAAAAACTTCAGAAAATGAGCACAGTGGATTATTTTATGTTCAGTGACCTAATAGAGTATTTATTAGATATTTATTAGATAAGAACATGAAATCAGAAAAATGATGCATATATGTCTGTCATTTCTGGGACAAATACCTGACATACAAGCTTAGGGAAGGAAAGGTTTATTTAGGTCACGGTTATTGGACATGTCATAGTTTAAAACAGGCTGAATTACATAGCAAGACCTCGAGGCATTGTGCTGCCATGTCCAGGATGATCACTTCCCTACTTTCCAAGAGAGGCCACCAGGCCTGGGGGCCTAGAGGCAGGGAAGGCCCATGCTGTCAGTTTAATGGTTCATGCCTCTCTGACCAGGCCCCTGAAACCCCAGTTCCTATGGCCTTGACGCTTGAGCTGTGTGCTTGACAGCCCCATAAGTTACATGAGAATTTGGGGAGACAACTAGATACAAACCATAGCAATGAACAAAATGAGAATATCAGCAAAAACATAGAAATCATTATAAAAGGCTTGATCTGAAGCTCCAAATCCAGGGTCCAGCAGCAGACCTGGTAAGGTAGACGAACGTGGAGGCAGGCCATGGGAAAATATCAAGTCAAAGAAAAGATAAAGAAAAAAGAATGAAGAAAATCAAAGAAGCAGGGACAGAAGGGGCACTATATAACTCTGGAAATTCATGGGGGAAAAAAAAGAGAAAGATGTATAGAATTTACTGATTTCAACTTTCCCAAATCTGAGGGGGCAAAATAAAACAAAACAAAGTGGGCATGATTTTATGTAGCTCAAAATATTTCAATAAAATAAATGCAAAGTGAGAAGAAAATAATCAAGCTGCCTAAAGTTAACGACAAAGAGAAAAAAAAAGAGCAGCTTTGCCACACATTTAAGAAAGTGTCCATGAGGTCAATGGTTGGCTTCACAGTAGAATCATTTCATGCCAGAAAGACAGGAATGACATATTGTAGATATGGAAAGAAAACACAGTATCAATGAAGAAGACTGCATTCAGCAAAATTCTGTTTTAAAAATGAAGAAGAAAGTAAGATTTTCTCAGATAAACTGAAGAGAGAGTTCTTCCCCACAAGACCTGCTTGACAAGAAATGCTAAGAGGAGCCCCACAATTAAAGATGAAAAGATGGTGGAGAGGAGCGTGGAGCCACATGGAAATAGGAGGCTCTCCACATCCTAAGTCACATTAGTCACACTCCTCCCATTCAAGAGCTACAGCTGACTCACGACTACTGTGTTGGGTAGCACAAAGTTAGGATATAGAAAGTGTTTTTTTTTTTTCCTGTGTCTTAATTATCTAGCATTGACATATACATTTGTATTTGTAAACTGAATTACACAGACATATGAGAAGTCATGATGAATGCAGATTGAATCAAGCTCTCTACCCTTTAAAAAATGTGACAGAGCAGCTTGGATCCATCAGTAGTTTGCCAACTCCTCTATCAGTTACACTTGTGAATTCATTTAGCACATGAAGTGACTGATTCCAAGAATATTGAGGAAACACACCTCAGGTTGCATAATTACATGACCAAGAAGTGAGGACTCAGGTTAGTGAGATCTCCTGTTCTTTGAACTATTTTACTGTACCTTATGAAAACCTGCTTTTTTTGTACACTAGTATGTCCCATGAAGACCTTTTCAGTAGTTCTAGGAGGTAAAAACCATCTTCATAAGGATATAAGCACTTGTAATAGTAAAGCAAAGGCAATACTGACAAAAGGGTCGCATGTCCTTGATACCACCACTCATTCCATTTCACCTAACAGTGTCCTTCACGGAGCAATGAGAACTAAATTTCATCAAACCTCAGCCCTTGCATGTAACAGTGTGTAGTACTGTGATCACATAGAGATCTTCCAAGGAACTATGTGTATGCATAACAAACGATCCAGGGAAGACACATGAGTAAGCAGCAGTTGGTATCCGTGGAGCCATTTTACTTTAAAGAATAACTGATAAATCAACAACAGTTATTCCAAATGGAGGATATGTGAGGCATATTTTAAACAATATTTAAAAAAATTGCTGAGCTCATTTCTATAACAAAAACAATTAACAGTATTTGTGGCTAATGAATTAGAAATTCTAAATGAACATTAAAATTTTGGAAAATTTATATTTTTACTCTGAGATGGGGCTTCCCAACACTTGAGTCCTAAGGGGAGATCTGTGGTAATGTTAACATTTATAATTTTTGAATATTAAGTTGTGAAAAAAATATTGTTGTGAAATTTGATATCATTTAGAATAGCTATATAACTAAGCAACCCAATGCTTTCCAAGTTACCAGTGAATGACACTATGAAATAATTTTTGTAATTTAAAAGATTCCTTCAAAGTATAATGTAGACCACTGGCTTTTAATGTAAGAGAGAAGAAGCTAACTGAGAGTTTCAGATTTACTTTGTGATTGGCATTTTATTTTATTTTTTTTCCGTTTGC
>PVJA010005731.1:37876-77523 GCA_004027025.1 Myocastor coypus
AAAAAAAAAAAAAGGAAAAGAATATACTTCTCTTTGGACTAAGAGGAAGCAGATACATACACAGTCAAATGTTCTGCAATTGCAGTGGGCCACCAGTAAAGCTTGTAATATTGGAGGCTATTGAATCTAAGCCTCCTAAAGCTCATCTCACCAATCTAGCTCTGCGTTTCATGCATTGTAATTAAGCATTTTTGTTTTTCTTTCTGGGTGGTCAAGGGCAAGTCGAAGCAAGACCTGTATAATAAAACATTCATTTTTTTTTGTATCTTCCAGGGTCAAATCCCCTCAGGATTAAGTTTGGGACCACAGACAGTACTTTGTAGAACTATTGTTAGTGTCAGCCTTTGGGACGAGTCGTGGTCATTGCTTGACCAGTTTGATTAGCATTTTTTAAACTTCCATTGGTCAAGTTTTTGTGGTTTCTAAGTGTTTTAATAAATAGGCAATTAAAATGGTCTATGCTTTCTAAACTATAGGCACACACACACAAACACACATACAAATAGTTGAATTTTCTTCAGATTTTTTAAAATAAAAATTGTGACAAAAGTCTGAATTCAAAAGCATATATGATTATTTGGATACCTCATATTCAGCCAGGCATTTAAAAATTCACAAAAGTATAAAGCAATGTCATATTGCTTAGCATAGTTATTGTAAATATCATTTGTGTGACTATGGGAAATATATATTACTCTTATTTTCAAATATATTGAATAAAATTTAATTTCCTGTTTTAATTTCTAATATTATTATTTCTGTTGATACGATCTGCAGGAATGTAAACTTCTGTGGACCTTGACAGTTGGCACCTATGTGATGGGGGCCTGGGAGAAAACTTGGAGATGGCTATGGTGGTTATACTGTGTGTATGTGTGGTATGCACAGTAAACTCAGCTAAGAGGAGGAAATAATGAGGGTTGTCAATTAAATGGCCTGTTTTCTTCTTTGATCAAATTTGGGAGGAAAATGGAAGTAATGAGACAAATACACTAATGTCAAATGTCTTCTAGGGATAGAATCATTGCAGGCTGCTTGCATGACTGCATGTGATGAACTCAGATGCAAAACAGGGCAACAAGACTTGTTCTTACAGTGGCTGTTATGAGACTAATGACACAGCAAAGGGAAATTACTATGCATAATGTTTTTGTATTTGAAGCGTAATACATATTTAAGCAGCTGCTAAGTATCCTGTGACAGCGCAAACATGTTGATCCTCCAGAAGAATTAACTTCATTTTGACATGTGTTTTCCAAGTATCTAGAGTTTGTCAATGTGGTATGAAACTGCACCTACAAAGATGATCAAGAGTGTCCTCATAGCCTCATTATACTGGTATATGTTCTCAACCATTGTTGAAACAACAATAAAAAATGGATTTTGTGCTTATCCTTCAGTTAATCAGACCAATTCACTTTCCGGTACAGCAGGGAAATACTTTTCTCTGCCATAAAGAGATGAGCTATCATTAAGCAGTTCAGTAAAAATATTTTTAAAATTTAAAATCACCTGAAGTATGTTTAGTTTGATGAAACTAAATAAATATATTAGCTCTTTATGAGGTTCAGTATTCTTTTGATATTTCTCTCTTGGAAAGAAATATAGTTCTAAAGGCAGAATTAACAACAGAATGACCAGCACAGCAGTGACCAACTCAAATGAGGCTATAAATGGTCCATCCTTCCACCTGATTGGCTTTGGACATTGTTTCAGGGAGTGTTTGTGACCATGGACTCATGTGTGGTGGCTTCTGCACTTTGTCCCTTGACTGATATACTTGGGCAACCTCCTAATTGTCCATTGCTCCTTTCTGGGCAGTCACTGACCTTGCACTGTGCAGAAGACAGTTAGCTAGTGTCTCAGAGCCCAGAGGAGCGGATTCTCTTCTGCAGACTCTTGCTCTGTATCTTCTCTGTCTGTCACATCTGCCCTGAATCCTTGTGAGCCTAAAAGTCACATTTTGGGTTACACTTGCTTCTTCGTTAGATACAGAACCAGACCTTTATAGTTGCTGTTGACTGATATGCACAAAACCAGGGCTTTGGAAGACGCAAATTTTATAAGGTTTAACACCTGCAGTGATCAGAGTATTAAGAAGGAATTCTAATTTTGAAAAGACAATTCTGAAATTTTAGTAGTTTTAAATGATTCAAAGGCTTATTTGAATATTGTAATTACCATTTATCAGTTCAATGGTCCCAGAATGCAAAAAATGCCTGAAATCACAACTCAACTTACTGTAAGAAATCTGTCCATCTCCTAGGGTATCTAGAATAAGATCCTGTCTTCAATCTTGTTAATATCTTTGAAAGCAGTGAAACATATCATCTATATTTATTCATTAGTTCATCTGAATTATGTGCTTGATCATATACTAGGAAAAATTATTGTGAAGCCATTGACTCTGTTAATGGCACAGAGTCAATAAGTGCTTATTTTGATTCAGAAAAGAAAATCTCTAGGGTGGCCTGATCATTTAATCTTGTCCAGTTTCTTTTCCTTTCTATGCCTACAGCTCATTAGGCAGATGAACTTTCCCCATGATTACAACACCAGCAAAAGGACAAAAGCAAAGAGAAAAATCTACCTTTGCTCAGTTGCAAATTAATCTGAAACCCTTCGGGCCCCAGTAGGTGCCCAAGGCACATTCTGCACCCATGTTATTTTTAGTTTAATGCAATTCTTCTGTTGCTGGCAGTAAGATTGAAAACTGTCATGACTCTCCACAAACCAGGGTATTTCAGAATACAGGCTTTCACAGCATTTTCCTCTAATGGCTCAGATTAGAAAAGAAAGGTTGTTTATACATGTAAAAGGCCAAGGTCTCCTGTGCCATCAAAGCCATGGCTGGTGGTCTCAGAGCAATGAAGCTTCCCACTGTGGACACGGGGGCATGGGTGAGCACCCGTGGATGGCTCTGGAGCCGGGCTTCCCTGGGCACCAATGTTAATTGGCCCTACATGAGGGGCACTCGAGTCTGAAAAGCCTTAGAATTTTGTTCCATTTAGAGTGAAATATACTCTAAGTAACAAAGGATATATATGCCTTCAATGCTTGCTTTCCACACATTTTCCTTTGCAAGGAATGGACTCAGATCAAATGCCATCTTGTCACCTCCTGGTTCTAAACTGGCCACTCTTTACAATGATTAAGGAAAACTCAAATACTGTGGAATAATCCTTTATAATTGGAATTTCACTCGGGAAAAATTTGTAAGGGGATGAGTATGTTCCATGGCTTATTAATAACGTATATTTTTATAGAAGAACCTAAATAGGAGAATGAATATGGGCACAAAAAAAAAAAAGAAAAGAATATGGGCACAGAAAAGACCTTCAGATGTTTCCCAGGGCATCATGGGGCTCATGCATGGGGGTTTCCACCCTTTACACCTCTGTGCTTCATTTTTGTGTTTTGCACTAGAGGGCGAGGTTGTTTATGTATGAGTGTGGTTATTGTCCCATAATTCCCTGATGATTTTTGCCATTTCTTTGGTTTTTATTTTCACTACCGAAATTGAACCCAAGGCCTCATGCTTGCCAGGCAGGTACTGACTATGCCACTGAGCTACATCCTGGCCCTTCTGCTCCTTTTCTTAAAGTAATCATCTATCAATGACGATGCCATAAATATTGGGTGAAATAAGAGTATGTTACAGTTGTGATTTAGACAAAAATCTTCCTACAAAATATTACCTGCTGAAAAAGAGCAGTATTGGAAGTTGATTGGATCATGAGGCACTGAGCCTCACAGTTCTTTTTATCTGCATCTTTCCCCACTCTTGGGCAGTGTTTGTGTCTAGTTGTGCCCCCAAAGCCTCATGTAGTCATGGGGCAACTTCTGGAGTTGTGATTGATGCTTGATCTAGTGCTGTCTTATGGGTGCGATTGCCCTGGGGCAGATACTCTGCATTGCAATGTAAGGAGAGGAGAGAGGCTGGCTGGGTACCTGGGCCGCTGCCACTCCTGTTGCTTTCTTGTTCTTTGTCACCACCATGAAATGGTGTTCTCTGCCATGTGGTACTCTGCCTTGGAGCACACTGAATATAAAATGAAACCTCCACTAACTGTGAGCTAAATGAACTTTTCCTTCCTTCATTTTGGGTGTTGAGTGTTTGTCCCTGCAACTAGAGAAGAGTAAGTGAAACAGGCAGCTTCCCTCCACTCAATTCTTCTACCATATTTCTTTCTTGATGTCAGCCAGCGATGGGCTGAAGCCTCTGAAACCCAGAGCCAAAATAAACCTTTCCTGCTGTGAGTTGTAGGAATCAGGTATTTTGTTCCAGCTATCGAAAGTAATCTGGGCATCAGAGCACGAATTAAGGTGGATGGGAATGTAGATGAGCAGCAGAGCTCCTGCCTAGCAAGCATGAGGTCCTGAGTTCGATTCCTGATGGCCACAAAAAATAATATATTTTTAAAAAGAAGTACAAATTATCCCTGGGCATCCATGACAGAAGAGACTGTAGAGAAGAGGTGGTATCACAACACACAAAGACATTGTCACTGATGTGGATCTTGGTTCTTAAACCCCAGGGACTTTATATGAAACAGAAGGTGAACTACATAGAAGTTGAAGTTGGAAAATGAAGCTCAGCTATAAATGATAGCCTACTTACATGATAATTAATTATAAGCGAAACTGTAAGAGCACTAAAACCTTTCCTTTTAGTGATTTAATCGTGTACAGTATCTCTAATAATTTTCTTTTTTATTTTTCTGGGGGTTGTGACTTTGAACAAGGCACTTATTCTTTCTAAGTCTTTTATGCAACAGACACTGTTCTTTTTCCATCTGTACTGGGGACTGAATCCAAAACTTTTACACTAAGACACCCCCAGCCCCCGTATTTTATTGTTTTTATTTTGAGACAATGTCCGATGCTCTTCCTGGTAATGGACATAAAGCAGATATTGGTGATGAATACCTAAACTTCCTCCTCCACCTGACTACTGGGGGAATGTGATTCCTGGCTTGATCTGTCTGTTGCATGTATGACCTTTCTTATATGTTTGGTCTCTATGGTAGAGTTTACATATAGGCAAAATCTGACATCCTTTTGGTTGTTGTGATCATATCATTGAAACTTAACCAACAATTTTCTTCTCCTCTCTGAATGTCAGTCAGTTTGTCCAAGTGTACCCCTGTTATACTTTAAACAATTGATGAGATAGTCACTGTTACACTGTGTGGGACAGTGCAGAAGATGGATGGGACTAGCATTTGGTGGCAGCCAAGAATTATAAGGTCCCAAGTGAGAGAGCGCCAGCATTCATGTATTTGGGAGGTTTACTTTTTACTTAGAAATTTTGCTATAATAATTTTACATATTTATAAAATGATAATGATAATGCTTATCTATATTGAGAGAAAACTGAGTTTGCCTATGTTAAATGCTAATGTCTGGCTTAAAGTGGTTGTTATCACTATTAAATTGATCATTCCAACTTGTAAGCCACAAAAATCATGCATTTTAAAAAGAAATATATAAAGGTTTTTATTGTAGTAAATTTTCTATTTCAAGGAAAAGAACTTACCAAATAAATTCTGAACCATTTTTCACCATGGAGTTTTAGCATTGGAAGGGAATGTAGACATCATCTGGTCTCTCTCTCCCTACAGATGAGGAAAAAGAGGTCAAGAGAATGCAGGAACTCTAGTGCCCATATCTGGCTGGTGGGTGGGCCAGTGCTAGCACATAGTTTTTCCAAAGCTGCTCTCATATCTATTTCTGGGAGGCTGGATTGTCATTCTGTAAATGAGCCTAAAAAAAAAACCCACAGGCAGCGATTCAAGCCACTGTCATCCAATCATAGCATAGGTTTTCTTCTGATTGTACTTCATGGCTGGAATGTGCCCTTTTGGTTACAAGTGGTCCTGAGCAGAGGAGCTATGTGCTGCAGGGTTTGCACTGTGATGGGAGCGGCCAAAGCCTTGTGGTAGGATTTGGTCTGTTGGTTTGATTTGGAAAATTGCACATAGCTTTCTGGTATTCCACAAAGTGAAGTAGAGTTACTATAATTCAGATGCTAAGTATGCTGCCCAAAATAAAATTATATTGCATTAATCTTCTTATAGATATCCTTCAAATATATTTTTATATCAGTATCAATATATGAAAGATTCAGAAGCAGTCTTAGGTGGCCAAAGGTTTCTAGTTGTTATAAACAGAAAAGAACGTCTTGAGTGTAATAAGTTGTTTGGGCAAATCTGTTTTTGTCTGCTGTAACTGGCTGTCTGTTATATCTGTTTCTGTTAAGAACACTGTGTAATTTAAGGGCAGTGGTTTGTGAAGACCAAGGCAGATGCCAAGGTTGGGAGGGTAGCCCGAGTTATTCTGTCAACCAAATATATCTTAAAATACTCTTAATTTTTCAAGAACCTTTTAATCTTTACATACTTGGCGCTGTAATGTTACAATATCAAAATCATTTATTCAGCTTAAAATGTGAACTTCACAGAGAAAAGCAAAATAGTTAATTTGGGAATGTTGTGGTGAAAGGACTTTAGAAAAGTCTGTCCAGACCCAGGACCAAAATTCAGATCCAATAAGTTATTTAATTGAAGACTAAAATGGAAACTATGAAACTGTAATAGGAAACCTTACTTAGATGTTACCATTTACTTTTTCTCATTCCTATAGAATTAAGAATAAAAGCTATTTATAACTTTTCCTTATATTTTGGCTTTTCCTTTGTAACAAAGAAATAAGTCTTTTATTCACACATGGGGTATGGAAGGGCTTTACTGGGGACAATCTTTCACGTCCCTATGCAAAGCTAAAAGGACCAGATGCCTCGTGCAAAGGTAGAAAACAATAAGTGCTCGTGGAGGTAGAAGGAAAGAAGAAAAGTGACATTCTTTAGAACAAGACAACAACAGATGCCTGCAGACTTCTCAAGGGGTGAAGACATGTCTCCACACTAACCCTGCCTATGTTCTGATCCTCAAGGATGCCCGAGCATGAACACCCAAGAGGGGAGTTCCATGGTGTTTAATACTCTACCTCCAAAAACGTTCTGGTGCCTGGTGCCAGACAGTGTCAGCAGAGGCACTGAACCTTGCAGGCTTAGAAAAAGGATATGGCAGAACTGATTGCTAGGGTCAGAGATAAAGGGATCTTCTTAATATTTTCTTCTATATTTCACACAAATCAACCAACCAAGCAAGCAAGCAATCATTCAATCAAACATCATACAAGTACGGTCGAAAACTTCAAAGTGTCAGAGATCGATATGCTCACCAACCTAACCTTATTTTGAAATCAAATTCTTTGCGGGTTTAAAGAGCTTCTATGGAAGGGCAGATATTTTAAAAATTATCTCATATTTATGATGAGCTTGGCAGCTTGCTAAAAGGCTTTTGAAAAAATAAGACTATTTTAAAATACATGTGGTTAACAGAATAACTTGGGCTTCCCTCCCATCCTTGACATCTGTTTTCAAGCAGAAAAGCATAATACATGTTAACACTTAATTCCATGTTGAGAATATTGGTATTTCCAGGCTTATTTTTGCTAACATTTTATTGGAATTATTTCATTCTACATTAAATATAATAGGACTCCCAACTTTAAGTACCATTCATTGAGTTTTGATGAAAAAATAACCACTATCACAATCAAGGTATATAACATTTCTATCACCCCCCTGCAACTTTCTGCCTGACCGTGTGGCTCTCCACACTTATCTGTCTGTTAACCATCACCAAACTTTGGCCTTTTCTAGAATTTCATGGGAGAGGTACAGCAGGTAGTTTACAGTTATATTTTTATAATTCCTTCCTGCATATATTTGTAGCGCCACCAAAGAATGTAAATTTCCAATCCTGCCTAAGGGAAAGCTATCACTCCTTCCTAGAGTTTAGCCAAAAAATACTAGACAGCGGGGGCAGAGATGAAGGACTAAGTATTTGTGACATAGTATAAAGAAAGGATCTCATGGATTGACACATGCGTTGGAACTGATGATTCCCATAGTGTAACGAGGTGCTGCTAGTGAACCTTCCTAATGTTAACCATCAGAACTATTTCCATTATTCTTGTTGAGAAATAAAGTGATCCTTTATTGAGATCACTTTATTTCTGTGAGAAATAAAGTGTTTTCAGCCTCACCAGCAATGGGTTCGCGGTCTCGCAGTCACGCCTGGTCTCTTGCTGGCCAGCTCAGCCTGCCCAGGGATGGGACAGGCACAGATGAACCCTTGTCCCTGCATTTGCTTAATCAGGCACTTGGTGCACTGAGCTATCCCTCAGGACCTTAATAGAGCTACTTTAAACATTTATGTGTGGATACGCGTTTCCTTTACCTTGTTAAACAACTAGGTCACATAGTAAAATTATGTTTTTTTGTGTGTGTGTGCCAAGGGGGGCTGGGGAGATAGCTCTGTGGCACAAATGCCTGCCTGGCAAGTGCAAGAAGTGTAAGGTCGTGAGTTCAAACCTAAGTGCCGCAAAAAGAAAGAAAGAAAGAAAGAAAGAAAGAAAGAAAGAAAGAAAGAAAGAGCCAAAATAATTTGCATAATGGCTCTCTTTTTGACCTTTCATTTCTCTTCTTCTGTTACACTACTTAAAGCCACTTTAGCACTGAAGAAACAATTTTCTGATTGTAGTTCTAATTTGTCTTTCCTTGAAGAATGATGATAATGAAATTTTTTCATTCTGATTTGCCACTTGCACCATGGTTAAGTGTCTATTCAAATCACATTTAAAAAGTCTGTTTAACTCTCTTCTTAATTCTGACTTAGAAATACTAAAAAGGACACTCTCTTTAGATGGGCTCCTCAGATGATGTTTTTCACATAAGGCCTTGTCTTTGTGCCAGGCCTGAGCCTCCCTAACCCGGTTGTAGTAAGAACAGTATCAGTTAGTTTACAGAGAATCCTCGTCCCCTGCTGTCCGATCCCATCTGGTTCACCCTGTCTTCAGTGTGGAAGCCCTCCGTCTGCTTTCAATGAAATCCTGTTCAGCAAATTGAAGAGAACCTGCTATCACTAATGCCTTCTCTAAGCAATATCTCCTGCCCTGTCCTTTTACTCTTGTTTGTTTGCTGTAAATACCTTCCCATCCACTGAACGTCTGAGGTTGGGTCTCTCTCTCTCTCTCTCTCTCTCTCTCTCTCTCTCTCTCTCTCTCTCTGTCTGTCTCTGACGTCTATGCATTGTCAACCAACAAATGGCTACATAAGTTTTCTTTTTACCAGCATTCTTCATCTATTCTTTATATAATCAAACTTAGGGGGTACAAGTCCATGTTTTACAAATACATGTTTTACAAATACATGTTTTGCAAATATTTCCTCAAACCTATGACTTACATTTTGAGTACTTTAGGATTGTCTGCTGGAGTACAGAAAATTACTTTTTCAAATCCAATGTATGAAATTCTTTTCTTTTTCCTTCTGTAAGAAATCTTTAAGTGAATATTAGAGGATCTTTCTTTCTTTCTTTCTTTCTTTCTTTCTTTCTTTCTTTCTTTCTTTCTTTCTTCCTTCCTTCCTTCCTTCCTTTCTTTCTTTCTTTAATGTATTTGGGTGGGACCAGCAGGGTGTGTGGTACTAGAGATTGAACCATGGTCCCTGGAACTTGCCTACTCTTGTCTAAGCAAGTGCTTTAGCCTGCTGAGCTATCTCACTGGCCCATGTTTTTTTTTTTTTTTCTATAAGAGAATTTTTTGTTCTTACATTTAAGTTTATTGTCAAATTTTACATATGATTCATGTTTACTTGTGATCTATCTTTTATTTCTGGGATAGAGTAATATTTGACATTGTTTCTTTTTTTCTTCTCATATAAATGTACAGATGTTCAACTCTTGCAATATTACTCATTAAAAATTTTTGTTTACCCACTGAAGTGTTTTAAACTTAAAGTGTGAGTGAATTTTTTGCTTTTTTAAAATATTTATTTATTTATTTATTTATTTATTTATTTATTTATTTATTTATTGTTTCAGAGCCTTTGTTTATTCACTCATTTTTATGACCGGCTCAGCCCACCCCAAGAGCAGGGCTGGCACAGCATGTGGTGCTGGGGATCAAACCGCGGTCCCTGAAGCTACCCAAGCTTTCCCAAGCAGGTGCTTTAGACCACTGAGCCATCCTGCGGGGCCAGTGTGAGTGAATTTTGAATGCGCATCTTTTCCACACTCTATTTTGCCTCGCCAGTCTGTTTATTCTCCCTGACATCAGTACTACACTGTTAGCATTAATTACTGTTGCATTTCAGAAAGTCTTGATGCAAGCCCTAGAATTCTTCCTCTACTGTTCTTTCCTGTTTTTGTTTGTTTGTTTGTTTTTGATTTTAGCCCAGCTACTCTTGGTTAAGTAAAATTTACATTAAGAAGGTAAAATCAGTTTGTCATGTTATCTTATAATATTATGATTGTGGACGTGTTGGATCTATGGTTTAATTTTAATAATACCTTAGCTGTATTTCAAAAATATTTTTGACATCTTAACAATATTGAGATCTCCATTTAATGAACATTTTATATTTCTTCTTAGACATCTTCAACTTTCTCTGAACACTATTCTTAGTGTAAGAATCTTGCATAGATTTTGTTGTTATATCTTAGCATTCCACATTCAATGTTATTATAAACAGTATTATTTGTTTAACTGCTCTTAACTTTTAACAGTTATTGTATGTCTGCTGGCTTTGCTCAGTTCACATATTAGTTTTAAGAGTTGATGTGCAGATTCATATTTTCTAGGCAAACGCCATGTTGTTGTCAAGTAAGAAAATTTTACTTCTTCCTTTCCCATCTGTGTGCTTCCAGTTTCTCTCCATTGCTTCCTTGCATTGCCAGAGGCCACTGGGACAGTCAAGAATAGAGAAAGAGTGGATAGACCCTACTACTCTGTTCTTAGCCATACTGGGGGAGAAGTCTTCAGTATTTCACTACTAAGTCTGATGTCACACTATTAAGTATGAGATTTTATATGACTGCTCTTTGTTAATTTGAACAATTTATATTCATAATTTGCTATGCATTTTTATCATAAACTGATGCTAGAGGGCGAACCTGATGGATCAGCGAACTAAAGCACTTGCTTATGAAGAGTGCAGTGGAGGGGTTTCCATTCCTGGCATGAAGTACTGGCCCCACCGGAGGGATGAGATGAGACTGTGATTGAGACTGGTGTAAACCTGTAATTCCAGCAACTAGGAGGTTGAAAACAGGAGAATTACTGCAAGTCTAATCTATGTAGTGAGACCCTGTAGACCCTGTCCTAAATACAGAAAAAAAAATAAAGAAAACAAAAAATAAATTTCAGCTACAATTTTCCTTATATTCATTCACATAAAGAGATAATTGCATGGTATTTATTCTAATTTCATTAAAATAATCATTTTGTTTTATTTGTTAAACTATATATTCTTGATACCTTCTCTTCCTGTTATATCTTTCTTATACTTCTCCTAGTAGAGTATTATGAACCAATTTAAACAATATGAATATGCTTTCTAGAATGGTGCTTACAGATGTAATACGTTTTTTCTTCTGGACTATCTCTGGCAATTCTATTTGAATCACTTTTATATTTTCCATTTAATCCCTCATTATATTTCCATTTTTCATTCTTCCTTTGAGACTGTTTTCACTATTTCTAGTATTTTAATCTTTATTTTGTAATTCCATAGTCTCTGCCTTTTGTGTCTGTTTCTACAGACTGGTTTTTCTCTTGCTATAAGTTCTGTTTCTGCTTCTTCCATTCCCTATAAGATTCTATTGATTACTACAATAGTGAACTTTATGTTCACTTGATTGTTCGATTTTGTTTCGTTTTGTTAGCAAGTGCTCAAGTTTTGTACTAGCGGGGAGCTACTCTCTGACCTGTCTGGTCCTGTCAAGGCTGACTTCATACTTTAGAAATGTCAAATCTGTAACATGGATCCTCTTTGCTCATTGTATTAGTTCACTTTCAAACTGCTGGGAAAGGATAGCACAATTTAAATGATGAGAAGTACACTTTTGTTCATAGTATCAGGGATGTTAGTCTTTGGTCAATTGGCGCCAGAGTAAGATTATGGCAAAAGAGCATGGAGAAACAGCTGCTCAGTTCATGGTAGCTGAGAAACAGCAACAGGGGAAAGAACCAGTGAGAGAGACCCCTCTCAAGACAGCCCAGTGATTCTCTCCTCCAAGTGGGCTCTGATACCCAACCACCCATCCAGTAATAAACATCTGCAGCTAATCCTGATTGGAAGCCTCTGACCTAATCCCTTCTGCTATGATCTCTTAACCCAGTCAAATTAACAAGTTAATGATATTAAAAGGAAAAGTTAATGTTTAACTGTTTGATCAATCTTGCATGCTTATATCTGGTAATTGGAGCAACAAATTTGATGATAACCATATGCAACATAACAACCATTGTTAGTTTTCTATTTTTGTTTCGAAATTTTGTGCTGTTTTTGTAGTTTTATGTTGCTTTGCTATTGTCTTTGTTCTTACATTTTTTTCTCTTTAAAATTAAAAAAAACTAAAAAGTTGATTAAGATCAACTAGCATGTTCTTGATGGCATGTATATGCTTTTGAGGATGCTTACTACTGTCCTAAATATTACAAAGTCTTTGTAGCATGTCCAAGAAAATGCAGATTATTCCCAACTTTGTGTTTTAGTAGGTTATACAATGGAATTATGGAATTGCCATATAGCTTTGACAGAATATATATATACCTTGCTGGTGGAGTTATGCTCCATTTTCTTGTTTCACTGTCACACTAAAGAAGCATTCTTTAGTTTGATGGTATTTGCATTTTTTTAGGTTTATTTATTTATTTGGTGATTTCACACTTTCAAAATACCCCTGAACACTTGAACATAATGCTGAAACTTTGTCTAATAACCACAAAGTAGAGAAAACCTGTGTTTTGTGTTGAGGAGAAAATATGATTAGGTAAACTTCAAATGTTGTTGGCTATGAGTTGAATGCTAATGAATCAATAATATACATGGAAATTTCTTTAAGCATAAACATATAGGAAACAAGTTTCTTTGTTAATTGGTTGATAAAACAGTTAATAACATCAGAACCTCTGCTTTTTTTCCTCTGTCACTGCAAAATATACAAATATATTCTTGATGGCCAAAAAGAATATATACAAACACACATGCATTAGGAAAATGTATTTCCAAGAAGAAATGTGCATTTACAATTCTCCACTGTTTAACACTAAGTAACCCTGTTTAATGTATGCAATCTCTGTTTCTTGTTTCCAAATGTGCCCTGGACATGTTACATTTCTAGGTTCTTGGCATAGCTGTCATTAAGTCCTAAACTGAACCCTTCTTGTATCGTTCCTCAAGTCCAATAACATGTTCACAATCTCCAGACATCCGTCCATTAATGAATGATTATATTTAGGTGAGCTTGTATATGTAACCAGATGTTTATCTAGCTTGTCTTCTTGGGAACTGGATCTCATCTTCACTAAGTACTGGCATTTCCCTTAATGTCTAGCAGGGACCCTACTCTTCTAAAAGATATTAATTCTACATCCTAAATTCACACATACATACGTTAAACTGTGGGATTTAAAAGCCTGTAAAAGCTTGTGTGTGTGTGTGTGTGTGTGTGTGTGTGTGTGTGTGTAAGAGAGAGAGAGAGAGAGAGAGAGAGAGAGTTTACTTCAGAGATAAACTTAGGTACTTACTCATAGGACTTAAGTATAAAGCGAGGTGTTCTATGAGATTGTGAAGGTGTCCTTCTCATGTAGCATAAAGCCTTACTATTCTGCTATCAATTCCTGCAGGTAGTAAGTCTATTATTTTAATAAAACATGGGACTTTTTATTGCTTGCATATTTTGCAGCTTAGCAGTATGCTAAACACAATATGGTCCAAGGGCAATCTTTTTAAGCAACCTGTCTCTTTCCTGTGTTCTCCAACTACATGACTTATTTTAGTCCTTGCTTCAGAAAATGCAATTGCCCTGTGCCAGATACAAAGGCCTCAGAGAGCGATCCACTAGGTGTGAACTGCTTTCAGAGAAGCTGAGGAGACTACAATCTGGAAAACAACCTCACATGAAAAAAAAAAAATACCCACATGAGAAACAAGGTGATATAGCAAGTGTTTGGAAAGAGCAAGTATTTCAAAAGGCAAGGGTACAGCAGAGAGGCAGGGCCCAAACATAAAATAATAATTTTAAATGGCATTTAAGAAAACTATAATTACCTTTTCACTATAGCTCTGCCACATTTATAATTATCAGAGCTTACTGTCAGGTTTAACTTTTGCCTTGTCACAATTAGAGAATGCAATTAATTTCATACTTTAATTGAACAGTTTCCAGAATTCTCTGAAATCCGCTGTGGATATCTTGCATGCAGTAGTAAAGTTTGTCATTCACAAGAGTTACATGTCCCTTAATACAAGGAGGTGGAGATTCTTCAGTTTATGTGTGATCTCTTTTGTGGGTGAGGAATACACTACAGAAAGAAATGGCATTGTCGCAACTTCCTTCCTGTACACATACATGTGCAAAAAAGGCCACTACAGTAACTAGGACTTTTTTTGAATATCCTGTGTTTGGTTTGTGCATAGGTGTCCCTCCAAAGCCTCATGTAGTCATAGGGCAGCTTTTGGAATTTGTAAATGATTACTGTGGGAATGGGTGCTGCACTCCCCTGGGACAGTTGATTTACATTTCAATGTAAAGAAGAAAAAGAAGTTAGCTGCTTGAGCTGTTGCTACCCTCTCCCTGCTCTTGCCATGAAAGGTTGCCCTCTGCTATGTGCCACTCTGCCTTGGAGACAGCTGAATATGGACTGACACCTCCAGTAACCGTGAGCTAAATAAACCTTTCCTTCCCTCCTTTTGAGTGTCAGGTATTTGTCCCAGGATCAAGACCAGAGTAACAAAAACACTCTGATTTTACAATTTCTGAGTGGATATCATAGATGACTGGCCTGAGTGTGTCCTGGAATCTGATCTGCCACTCTTTGTCTTCATTCTTTTTCAATATCTAAGAGATAAGTTCCTTGATCATGGTAAAAATAGCTGCTAGAATCAACAATCTTGAGTTTACTCTCAAGCTGACATGGAGGTAGCCTCAACATACTAAGAAAGACATCAGATTTTTCTTCAGCAAATTTCTAGGTAGACCCTGAATTATAATTGGTTAAAAGCTATGGACTTAGAGAAGTCTGTAGTTTGTCTTGCTGAACAGCTAGCCACCCTGTGGATTGGTTCACCTCTTTTGGCTCCCTCCATCCCTACTGGGCTAGCCTTAATTGTCTTTCCCAGTTGACACAGTGGCCTTTTGACTGATTCCCCATCTTCCGTTCTCTGCTCTATTGGTTCCCCAAGGCAGAAGTGAAAAGACTTCTCTAACATCACTTTGTGCTTGTCGTTACTTATATTTCAAAGTCCCTCCCTCCCCATGATAAAGTCCAGCCCAGCCACAAGCTGACGCCTGCTTGTATTCCTGCTTCATTTCCAGCCACTTCTTCCTTAATGGATTCTCATTAAGCTTATGGGCTTTTCACTCTAGCATCCCTGTATCTGTGTTATTTCGGTCTCTTCTCCTATCTGTATTTCTGTGACAGTTTGTGCATCTCTCGCTGTGAGAATGCACTAGCTATCCAATGCACAGTGCATCTAAGATACATGATCTTCTGTGAATACATGGCATTGTTTTGTATCACAACTTCACATTGTCTTCTGTATCCAAAATATCATTTGTCTCTTTGCATCTTATCTTACCTTATCCTCTTATCCTAGGATGTGCATCTCATGATGGAAACCTCATATGTTGGCTGGGAGTTTATGTAGGGAAAGGATCAAGGCAGTCGCAGATGCAATCCACCATCACTGATAATGTGCCTTTATTTATTTATTTATTTATTTATTTATTTATTTATTTATTTATTTGTCTTTTTGAGACAGAGTCTCGCTATGCAGTTCAGGCTGGCCTTGACCTCACTTTGGTAGCCCAGGCTGGTCTCGAACTCGCACTGATCCTCCTGCCTCAGCTTCCCAAGTGCTGGGATTACAGGCATGCGCCACCACTCCCGGCATAATGTGCCTTTAGACTCTGCAGCCTTGCTCACTTACAGGAATCAAAACTTTATCCATTCCACTTGTAGTATTTCCCAGTCACATATCTTCATTCATGAAGTGAGCCACACAGAGCAATTCTACAACAAGGAGAACCCGTTTACTGTTTTCAGTTTTAGGGGAAAATAATAGTCTCTCAGATCCTATGTCTATATAGACTCTTAGAAATTTTGTTCTGTTACCCATTATTCCATGATAAAAATGTCATAAAAGACTAGCAGAAAACTTCTAGAAACAGGGATGCCATTGTCTTTGATACTAATCTATTTTGTAATTGAAAATATTCGATTTTATGAGTAAAATTTTATATCTCTATTATTCACCCAGAAGAATTTTGCATTCTTCTGTCTTACAACTAGCATATTTTGTTTTCTAAAAGGTAAGTATTTGATAAATATTTTAAATTCTGAAAGTGTGTGTGTGTGTGTGCGTGCGTGCGTGCGTGTGCGCACATGCCTTCGCATACACACATAATGAAATATTCCTTGGTAATTTAGAAAGGGCAGAGGCAGGCGAGTCCATGTCCAAGATGCTAGTGGGCTCTGTGTCTTATGAAAGTTATTTTCTCCTTCTAAGACATGCTTTATTTGGCAGAAATAGGAAAGTGAAAAAGGTCACACTGTTTCCCTTCAGCTGCTTTACGTAGATGCTTATCCTATTCACGAAGGTTTCCTTTTAATTCTATCATATGAATTTTTAAGAGACATTCATACCAGAGCTGTTACTTCAGATATAGTATATATGTAACTTGCAAATGGATCATTGTCTCCTGAGGTCTTTCCTGAAATGTAGGGTTATATTGCTAAGTGCCCACTGCAGACACGGGAATAGCAATAGTGTATTTCCTGGGTCTTTTTAGAGTCTGAACCTCACACCAGCCAAAGCTTTCCTTTGGCCACCAGAGTGACCCTATTTCTATACACACCCATTATTTACTTATCCATTGAATCTCTTAATCTAGAAATTTCCAATTTAAGTTTGAAACCCTTCACCTAATCAACCATCAAGTTTTCTGTTTTACTAAGATCACAATTCACTTGCTTTTCTTCACATCATTTTAAGCTTTTGCTTCTGTTCATCTTGAAGGCTGAGTCTGGTTTATTTTTCTGTCTGCAGTGCTTGTACTAGTGTCAGCAAGCTCAATCAATACTATGTTCAATGGTCCCAAACAAAAATATGAAGGCGTTCTCTGGTGGCCCTTGTTTATCTTAGTGTTCACCTAGATTACAAGTTGCTCGGTTTTTCTCTAGTCCAGCCTATTTGTTGACAGAGCAGAAGTTGAGCCATGATTTGAATGATAAAGATATTGGAAATTTGTCAACCATGGATTACTAGGGGCATCCTTTAATAGAAATATAGGAATCTTTTGCTTATTCATACCATAGTAATAGGTAACAAAATGATATCAGTCTCAGCCAAAAGCCAAATCTACAACAAACTCTATAAAATATTGAATTACAGTGTTCACAAATGAGCATTCTTATTATGTCCATATCTTATAAATTTGAGGGTATATTTCATTCTGAATTTAGAGATA
The DNA here is from genome assembly GCA_004027025.1 of Myocastor coypus. NCBI lineage: Eukaryota > Metazoa > Chordata > Mammalia > Rodentia > Myocastoridae > Myocastor > Myocastor coypus. Next base: position 55,483 of record PVJA010005731.1, read on the forward strand.
TTTTAAATAGTAGTATTACATTATTAGAAGTTGACATTATTCTTATATAATTTTAGTTTATGGTTATTTTGTACATCAGTCTATTTTAAATTTTGGAAGCTGAATACATACTGCTATTCCTGAGTCAAGAATGGTATTAGAATATTTAATGTTTCATTTTAATTAGTAATGTATTTTCCAAGTTCCTGAATGCTCTCACCTAACGTCTGTTATTCTTTGTGATGCAAAAGAGGTAGAGTTGAGGATGTTCCTGTATTTTAAGCGTGCTCTTTCATCCAGAGTGTAAAAGGGTTATAGCTTAACAGTTAGCAGGGTATAAGAGGAAGTCGGAAATTGAGTGCTGCTCATGAGCAGCAGTGAAGGTAGGTGTGTCTGTGCCTGTGTTCTACTGGATGTACTTGTCACCCATAAAAGAGTGAGAATGAAGAAAAGTAAAAGTGTTGACAAGTGCTTTTGCTTTTCTGAAATTCCAACGATGCTGACATCCTTGTCTGAGTAAATAGCACTTGCTTTAAAACAGAGAAAAAAATAGTGGAAAAAAATTTATTTGGAGATACTAAACTAGTTTGTTGGAAGGTTAGCAATCTACTATTAACACAGGATTTATTTTTCTACTATCATTATATGGGTTCAGTGAAATATACATGGAATATGTCATGCAAACTTTAAGAAGTGCATATACACATACAGAGGTAAAATAAAGATTCCTTTTAACGCAGGCTTCTCTTTCTATTTAAAATTATGTCTAATATGTTAAAACAATATAGAGCAAATGTAAAGTACATAGAAAATTTCTGACAATAAAAGAAGATTTAAAAAAGACCTACCTGAAATAATACATATTAAATTAATAACCTGGAATTAATCATTCAGTTAGAAATGAGATCAGATGGTGAGAAAAGGTAGCGTGGTAGGAGTGATAGCTTTAGTGTTTTCTCTCCGGATGAAGAGGATGCAATAGGAAATGTTATTAAGCTTTACTTTTATTTGGTTTGAATAACTGTGTGTGTTGATGTTCTCCACAAGCTTGTGTTATTTCCTTGATTTTTTTTTCTAAAGTGTTAAGGGTGGAACTCAGGCTCACTCTACCACTGGTCTCCATCCCCAAGCCTGTGTATGTACATATGCATGTATGTATGTATGCCTGCATGTATGTATATATTGAAAGGATGTGACTAATTTTCCATGGCAAGACTCAAACTTGCAACCCTTTTGCCTCAGTCTCATAGATGAGAAGTTGGGAAGACTTGTGCACAGTGGTCTATGGGAGCTGAAGTAATCCAACTTACAAAGCAGCTGGGCCCACCCACTGCAGGAATGCCTCCGTCATAATCCCTTTGCCCATCTTCCTGGCTCTACTCTTTCTTTCTTTCTTTCTTTCTTTCTTTCTTTCTTTCTTTCTTTCTTTCTTTCTTTCTTCCTTCCTTCCTTTCTTTCTTTCCTTACTTTCTCTCTCTCTCTCTCTCTCTCTCTCTCTCTCTCTCTCTCTGTTTCTTTCTTGGCAACAATCTGTATTTTTCAAATTAAAATGAAAGCTACACTGTGAACACACACATTTCAATAGATCTAGAGGCCATGTCTGAGCCTAAATACAAGACCAAATGAAAAACACCTGAGTATAAGATTTTTACCGCCCCCCCTTATTTGAAGTAGCCCCTTTTTTGTTCATCTTTTTAGGAGATGTTACCTGGTATAGTTGTAATATATTTAAAACAGCTGAAGTTGTCTCTGGGATAAGGTAAAATAAAGAAATACACAATGAAAGATTCCTTTAGTCCAGAGCTAATTCTCCTTGTGGCATTTATCCTAAATATAACATTCACCCTTGTTTTGCTCAGCAATGATCATGAGGCATGTCCTACTTCATTTGTTCAGGTCTTTCTTTAAAAAAGCATTCTAATAATAAGTGTGCCATGCCATAATTTATAAATTTATTACATATATTACCTTGGTGATCTCCACAAAACCGTATGAGGTAGAAAGGGAAGGTACTACCAACCCTACCTTTCAGCTAGATTTACCCTCCCCCAACTAGAAAACTTGAAAGCGCAGAGCCTCCAGTTAGCAGTGACACTGCTTTCCTGCTCTCCGGACCCTGAAGGACAAGTCACAGTGAACACTCCTCTTCTTGAAGGCATTGAGAACAGTAAATGCTTCTTTGGAGTGTGATTATTTTTCATGGCAGGTTATCACATTAAGTAGAGCCACCTTTTGAGCATTTCTTTGATTTTGAATCCTAAAGATATCGACAATGTACCTGTATCTTTCGTTTCACAGTGTGCACTTGGTTTACAATTATGAAATAATAAAACTGTAGGGGAATTTTAATCCTGATTCTCTTACAGGAAATTTTTTTTGAGTAAATGATGGTCACCACTGTGGATCCTTAAATAGTGAGAAAGCGCATCTGATGGGCATTTGCCAAGGGCCGGCAGAGTTTGAATAACTCACTTAAAGTGCAAAACCTGTAAATGCAATAAAGTGAATGAAGGAAGGAAGGGAGTGCATTCCCAAGGAACCCCACAAGTTAGTTCCCTTTCAGGAGCTAAATTCAATGCTCTCTGGAATCACCTAGGATGAATTTTGTTCAGGCAGCCATAGCTGAACAGCCAGAAAGGCACTCTGATGGTGAATTGCAGAACTGCATTTCCAAGTGGGTTTACAGATCTAGTATTGATCGCTCGCTTCTGTCCACCAATCCTTTGCAATAAACAACCTTGCAGGCCTCTGCACTGTTGGGAAGTAGGGATGCATTATTTAAGAGGAGCTAATCAATATAAAACAAGCCTCCCCTTTGTTACAGCAGTACTATTGATAGACTGCTTCTCCCTTTTAATTTTTTATTATCTCGCATTGATTTCTGAAACTCAATTCTGTATCTTACTTTTCTTCCATCAGTAACTGTGAGCTGAACCCTACCTGACTAGAAACCTAACATCCTTGTTTGAATCACAAATTGCCCAACTTAATTAAGGAACAATTAGTTGAGAGTTTTTAAAAATCATTCAACTCTGTGCTAATCAAATTTAATGAGTGAAACACATTAAATACAAGATTTTGGGGAGTTTGCATGTAGAATAATCTGAAAAGACAAGATGATTACTTCTGCACATGTTTTAGGGAGTAGGCTGTCAAAGTTTCCCATTTACCCGGTGAACGTGGGAGGAAATTCAGGCGCATAACCACCCTTAACGCTAAAAGGGATTTGAGCTCTAAAGCCCGCTGCATCAATGGGAGAATGAGGTCCTTAGCTTTTTCCCTTTCTTCTTTCCTTTTTTCTTCTTAAATCTGAGCTGAATTGTCCAGAATAAAACATTAATGGCAGCTGCATTAGGCACTGCTGCACTTGAGTGCTAGCCCCTAATATGCCAACCCTAAAATAAAATCTTATCATGTGTGCAGACAGCGTGAGAGGGCAAGTCCGTGGTGGGGGACACATCCAGGTGCACACAGACGTGTGCAGGTCACGGGATGGGGCTCCAAGCAAGCCAAGAGGTGCTAGCTGCTCTGTGCACTTGCTGCACCACCTATAGTTATCTGTTCTGCCATTTATGAAGCTATAACAAAAGAATGATTATAGATAATTCATAGACATGGAAGGAAGGTATACCAAGGGGGTTGATTCTTTATTAGCTCTGCTGCACAATACATGTTTATTGTTTTATATGTGTTTGCTGTTAAAAAATAAATGCAAGTTCACTGTAAAGAATGCACGAAATTTCTGCGGAGCAGAAAGAAAAATACAATTACCCTGACTGCTACATGTCAAATAATAACTGTTACATTTTAAAATTTTGGTGTGCACAACTTGAAATTTAGTCACTGTATTTTTCTCTTTATCATGTTAATTCACATTACTTTGGAATCATGTTATATGGAACATCATTTCCAGTCCTTGTATATTTTTTGCAAAGTAATAGAGGCCAGGTCACATATAATTTTAATGGTATTTTTGTTATCGTTATTTAAAAGGCGCTTTGTTATGACACCTAATATTAACATTAAATTATATGATTACTAAACACACTAAATTATCATTCATTTCTAATGAGGGAAGCATTGTCAATATTTATACATTAATATTTATTCATCAGAATCTACAATTTGAAAGTCAAATTATTAAATACAAATAAGAAAAAGAAGCCAGAAATGGAAGCATGAGCTCTGGACAAGTGAGAGGTAGCATGCCAGGAAGCCCTAGGCAAAGGGGCCAAGAAAAGAAAGACCATTTCAACTTTCAAACTAAAATAAGCCCCCCCAAAGAAAAAAAATCCCCTCAAAAGAAGGAAGAGATAAGGAACAGACTTCCAGCTACACCTTAAGGTACCTCCATAAGTTTCATTCAGTAATATTCAACATATATTGAGCCCTAGAAAACGCATAACAAGTTAGCTTCTAGAAAACTTACAGCCAAATTTATCAGCAGCCTCTAGGAAGAACACAGCACATTTACATTGGGCTTTTAGAGCTCATATTGACTCCATTCTATGTACTTAGTTTTTCCTCTTCACCTTTTTTGAAAGTTTCCTTTTTTATTTGTGTTTATAGGTGTATCCTGCTAAGTCTTGTTAAGGTAGGTCTTAGATGAACCTAGGAAAACACAAGATATCCTAGTGAGCTAGAAACCCATGGGAACAAGACGGATCAAGTAAGGGATTTTTTTGAAGAAATTAAAGTTTCAGGAGCTTCCAATACAAAAGGAGGTAAATGATTCAGTCACAACTCACAAAGCACTCTTGTACCTAAGCTGTTTTTGTGGTCCAAAGATAACTAATTATAGTCATTGTTAATGAACTTCTCTGGGTCAGAGTAGATGAGTTGATATGTTAATTTGGTTTTCATTTCTGGAAGAGATTTAGCATATTTAGTTATTTATTTAAATAATTTAGATAAAGATTCTGAAGTTTCTAATTTTTAATTGAGAGACAAGGAAAATGGAAAGTGTAAGCAGTTATAAATGCAGCACTCTTATTTAAGGAATTACAAAGCTAGTAATCAGAGCTTAATGCCAGATTTAAAATACTGAAAGAAGGTTCTTGAACATAGAATGTTGAAAAGAGAAAATAATGAGTTTGAGATGAGCCTCGGCTCTTAGAAAATAAACAATTTATCTTAGATGTAGGTGTAATTATTACTTTTAGCCAACAAATGTTATTTTGCTTGACACCATCTCACTAGACGGTGGTAAAACTTTTAATTCCATGTGTACATTGGTAAATTTAAAGTAGCTCAACCCTTCTTTAACGTTTTTTTTTTTTTTTTTTAATTTCATGGTTGTCCCTGCTGTACTGGGACTATGCAATTTTTCCCCTGTGTGCTACTGATAATCAAGCTCATGCCTTTGTCACTGAACTACAACCCCAAGCCCTCTTTGCAAAGTTTGGTGCACAACATTACTACATCACTAAATTTGCCCCAGATGAGCTCAAATTTGATGATTTTTCTGCTCTGTTAAAAACTGTTGATATTACAAGCATTGTGTGCCTCTATACCCAGTGTTACTGCAGTTTTTGTTTATTATGACTTATGCTTAAAAGTTTTAAAGAATTCTCTGTGCACTCTTTGCCATCAATATTCCTAATGATGATGATTAATTCAGCTGTTGTTAAAATTCATGTGAGTGTGGAGTCATAAAATTGACATTTTTATTTATTTCCTTTCACTCAGCTTAGCTTTCTGAGGTCTATCCATGCTCTTTGGACCTATTGTCATTCTTTCTTATTCTATACAGAGATACTGAAAAATTCCACCCATTGTGCTATTGAGAGACATTTTAGTCACTTTGAATTTTGATTTATTGTGAATGAAATTACCATGAAAATTCCCCATCATGCATTTGAATGACAAATGCACTATGTAGTTTTCATGTAGAGGTGGAGTTCTTGGATACAGAATACACATATGCCTATCTTTTGCACTGCTAAAAAAAGTGTGGGTGTGCTTGATCCATACATTCACCAGTACTTGGTATTGTTAAATTTTGTCTTATTTTACTTTTTGAATTGTACTCATTGTTCTGAGTGGGCAGTTGTATTGCTTTTTGACATCCGTTTTTATTTTCCTAATGCCTAGTCCACATCCCTATGGATCATTTGACTAGTTTTGTGTTTGAGATAGGGTCTCATCACACAGTACAGGCTATCCTCTAACCCACTGCAGCGATCTAATGCATCAGCCTCCCAAGTACCAGGGTTACAGTCGTGCACCACCACACCCAGCCTATTGGGTTGTATTGTGTAAAGTGCCTGCTTGATTCATTTGCCCAGTGGATTGCCTGCCTCATCTTTAATGGATTTTTAAACTGAGTATCTAAATGTTGCAGAGCTAGAACTTGCTTTTCATAAACTTTTATCTCTATTACTGTTGAGATTTGCTCTTGTTCCTTCTCTCACCCTGTGATCGGTATTCTACTGTGAACTTTGTAATCTTCCTACTGTGCTCTGCCACTGTTCTCTGGGACGTGTGAATCTTTGTGTTCACTTGCTGAGCAAGAAACTTTCTAACATGGTGGGAGGGGCAATGTGAGATTTCAGATCCCAGGAATAGTAACCTCCTTACCAGATCCCTCCGAAGGTTCTTTTGTTCAGTTGTCTATCAACATCAGTGATTTTCCTTGAGGACTACCCTTTAAAAAATTACTAACTCCATTACTCTGGGTCCACACTCATTCAGGAGGCTCTGTCCTGGTTCTCTATTCCCCTCCCCTCCTTCAGATCTTCCCTGAATTCCAGTTCTGCACATCCTTAGATTTGGTCCCTTTTGGCAAAGCAGCCTGATTTTAGAGCATGAGAAGTAGCACCTCGTAAGGCTCTTCTCTGTTTCACCGCAGATTCCCTCTTCACTGCAGGCTACTTGCAGGATCCCTAGGATGCACAATGTTGCAGAGATTGATGGTCAGATTTTAAAACTCATTTCGCATTCCCACTTTTTCCTCACGATGGTGTGTTTTATCTGTTATGTCCCATATAATACAAATAGGATGCCTTGGTTCCCAACAGAGAGAAACTGCTCCTGTGACATGGGGTAATCCACTATAAATTCAGTTAAGGAGGAGGACTAACAGAAATAGAGAGACTGACCAAAAACTGCACATGCCCAGTTTGACATAATGAGAATCTACCAAGTGCTGAACTTCATGAAAGGATACATGGGTCATCAGCTCTGAAGTCAGGTTACTGCTATTCTTAGCTAGCACTTGTGTTTGCCTAATATGATTATCCTCAGAACATATTTGTCTTAATAATGGCATGGGGGCTTCAGTGAGATCCCATTTATAAAGACAGAAATTCACAAGCATCAGATTTGTTTTGGGTAAGACAAACTTCAGAAGATAATACTTCCTACTGTTTAAAGTAAAAGCTTAGTGGACTGGGGATGTGGTGCATTGGTGAAGTGCTTACCTTGTATGTTTAAGTCTATGGGTTCTAGCACCACTACTATGAAGAAAAAAAAAAGAGGATGTTAAATTGATTCTTTTTAGTGTTCTTATTTCATCATGAAAAATTGGGGTGAGTGATTTGATGACAGCTGCACAATACTGTGTGCCTGTGCTCAGGCCTTGAATGTGTTGCAACAGGCAAGACTGGAATGTCTGTTGTGCACATAGCAAACCAAACCTCTAGCAGCCACAGTCTCCAGTTCTCTTGAAAAGATCTGATTTCAAGTCCTAAGCCAAGGTATCAAATTCAGTGACTGAATTCTGAAATTCTTTCAGCCATCTTTAAAATTTATTTAGCCATTTCTATTATTGCCTTCACAAGCATGTCATTGAGATCATGCAGAGTAGCTGCTTCATTGTGAATCCTTGTTCAGTTAATTTGATTGCAATGACTTGCTCCAGTTAGTCTGAATTTTGGAATACACTGATTTATATGGGACTCAAAGTCTAGGTCCAGGGATATCATTTGCATAGTCTTTCTGCATTGGAAAGAAATCTTCTTGATGTTATTAGATTTTTGCCTGTTACAAGACCTGGTCTACAAAGTTGTTTAATGGGTTTTCACCTGATTGTGTCTAAGATGTCCCTTTTCCCAGGATCATACCTTCCATGATTCATTCCTTTCAGGTAGGCCTGACTTCCAAAGTTTTTGTCTACACCAAAAATGACATCAAGTTATGAGTCTATCAGTGGAACCACAGACACAGTTGGAACCTTCATGGTCCAGTCCCTTTCCAAAGGCCCCACCTCTTCACATGTGAGCTTACTAGGAGACATTTTAGACCTGAAACACACATCACATTTTGTTCTTGATATTGATCCTTTTGTTTTGTATGTATGTATACACACAGCTATACTTATGCATATGAACTATGTAGAGATACATATATGCATATAAACATACACACATTCACATATTCATTTTCCATAGAGCACAATCTTCATGAATGATAAAGTTATAACATATTTATTAGTACATATATGATTTCTTGAAACCTGAGTATTTTCTTCCTATTTACTGGATGGTTCAGCATATATAGTTTATGTTGAATCACATATTTATATAATAAAATTATCAGGAATGTGTGTTGCATAACTTAAATTTTAAAGTAGTCCTTTGCTATTTCACAATTTGACTTTGGCAGTCTCACTGTTTCACAGGCTTTCAAAATTATTAATCTAAATTATTTATTGTGAACTTTTTGTTATATCATGCAATTTTGCAGTGCCATACGGTATATGTTGTTAAAATTACATAGGTTTATACACTTAGAAAATGGTTAAACACATTAAAAGTGTTTTAAAAAATGTGAGAAAGGCTTATAAGAATGTGGGGAGGGTTTATAAAGCCTTAAAATGTATATAAATACTAAAATAAAGATAATGTCGCCGGGTGTGGTGGCTCATGCCTGTAATCCCAGCACTCTGGAGGCTGAGGCAGGAGGATCAGTGCGAGTTCAAGACCAGCCTGGGCTACAAAAGTGAGCTCAAGGACAGCCTCAACTGCATAGCGAGACCCTGTCTCAAAAAGACAAAAAAAAGAAAAAGATAATGTCACTACATTGCTGATTTTCACTTATTGTGGAAGTAACTGAAACATAACCTCTGCTCTTAGGAACCACTGTATCTAAGTTTGTCATTTTGATCCTTACCTCTATGATACAAACTGAACAATGATTTTGAAAACATCTCATTTTGATATAATTGTTTACCCTAAATGTACAATGCTTTAATTGTAACAGAAAAGAGGGCAAACAAATGCAGTTGAAAATATAAAATCATTCCGCTGAAAAATTCCCACAGGTATTCATATTACTTCATGCTTTGCTATAAGAGAGACAACATGTAAGACATATTTGGTACTGTTTTATATTCTCACAAAATTGTGTACTTATATCAGTATTTGTACCTCCTAGCCTGGAAAAATAAGGAGACATAAGGAACTTATCAGAGTTTAGAGTCTTACCTAAAATGTAAGCTATGTGTCATTTTATGAATGTTTTTGGGCTGGGGAGAAAACTCAGCAGTCTAAGCATCTGCCTGGCAAACACAAGGACCCAAGCTCCATCCCCAGTAGCACTCACTATGCTGGCCCCATGCTGTGCTGGTCACCGAAATCATGATGGTAGCATATACCTATAATCCTAGTACTGAGAGAGACTGAAACAGGAGGATCATTAAGAGTCCAAGCTGTGTAACAAGACCTTATACCAAATAAATAAATTGTAATAAACCAATGTGTATGAAGTAACATAAAATAATAATATAAAAATATCAAATGTGTTTTATTTCAGAAATGAAGTACATGTTTAGGAGGGCTTTTCATGAATGCTTCTCCAGTCCATTTTGTATTAGCATATTTGCCTTAGATTTTTCCAAAATGTTAGTGTTTTAAACTTTAATATTTTCTATTAAAATAAGACTATACTGATGTAGAGATAGTACAAGTATTATCCCCACACTTTATTTTGTTTCCTTCAAACTCTTCCCCCAGAAGAAAAAAAATTTTTATCAACTCAGGGACTGCCAGTGAAAGCTGTTATTCAGTTATCCAGTCAGTGGGTTTTGAAATAGACTCTAAAGTAATGTACTTCATTAATAGGTCTAGCCAGATACACACAGCTAAATTTTCTTGAAAATATTTACTAAAATACTCTTCCAGGAAGCGCTAGAGGTATGTATCAGGATGTATTGGTTAATGACCTCAAACTGCTTTATTAACATATGACTCAGTGTAGAAACCAACCAAAGCAAACAAAACAGGCATGGTCAGCTTTCTTGGGCTTCTTTTTATCATTTCTCTTGGTTAGGGGAAAATGACCGAGCCTGCCATCCCGCACTAATGGGGTCAGGATGCTGCGCTGTGTGATGACGTGTAGGCCAAAGGAGAGAGGGCAATTCCCCTCTTGTTAGACACATATTCGCCTTCCCTGTTTCTTGCCAAGACCAAAAGGAGGAATTAATACTCCTTATTCCTTGGCTAAAACTGAATTGTAGATAAAAATATTTATTGCTTTTGTCAAAATCGTGTGTTTGGTGGCCTCTCTCAGCGAATGAAGGTCATATGTTCTTGCGTGAGTGCCCATTTAGGCAGCTGTCCCTCTGGGCCAGATGTCACTGGCAAGTGCCACTATAATTAAAGTAGCAATAGTAAAATTATAGAACATGGTATGAGTGGAAAAAAAATTAAATTCTGAGTCCTGGTTATAATCTAAAGCATATACAGTCATATTTTTGGCATAATTATAGTTGATGGCAATACAATTTTATTTGTCAGAATAATATGCTCTGACAGAGCCTTAGAAAAATGGAATGTTTTAGGCTGTGGTGCAAGTTGAGATTTCCATGCATAGTTAGTCTACTGGTGGTTGGAACAAGGACCAGACTTTGGAATCCTTTGGAAGAAATGCTTCTGATTGTGCTGTGTCCTAGGGTTCATACTTAAGCTGTCCCTGGGGAGCCTGGTGTACTAAATGGGTGCTTTAAATTCTCTCCCCGATTCTATCACTAATGCAGGTCTTTAAAAGCTCACCACATCCACGCTCCACCTGGAAAACCGAAGGGCAGTAGGATGTGTGATTCATTCGGGGTTGCCAGGTAAATCACTGTGAAAGGTAAGAACCTTGAGTCTCGTGCCATGTCTTCAGCTTTCCTTGTCTACAAAAGACAGCGTTTTACAAACGTAATCCAAAATTTTACCTGAAAACCGTAGTAATAATCCGGGGGTCAGCACGGTTGTCACGAGAGCTGGTTTGTTGCAGACTATTTCAGTTTATCTTCAGTTTTCATTCCTTGCCTATTTCATGAAGGAAGGACTAACAAACAATAAGGTCACATAAACAAGCAGGAGGCAAGTCCAGAAATTAAGGTCAGGGAAATGGTCATCTCCTGAATAACAGAAAGTTGGCTGTGGTTAGTAACAAAGACAACGTGTCTTTTACCAAAAGAACACTTAAAGGTCAGACTTGAAATAAGATGCATATTTCAGAGTTAGTTTCTTATTCACAGAGGCTGGATTTAAACACATTAATCTCTTCTAATTTAGATTCTTCCAAATAGCCACAAAAGCAGGACAGACCCATGAATTGGGGCAATAAAGGACCACTGCAGCCTGAGAGGCCAGAGGTTTCAAACGAGATTTTAGTCTCTGCCTTGTTCTCAAAACTTCCTTTTCCACCAGCGTCACTGAGCTTGCCAAGAGTGACATAACCTTGAAATTATTTGTTACATTTTCCAGTGAACAAACCCAGCTTGTTAAGGAAGTGGGCAGACGATATCATTAGCAAGGGGGACAATAGAGGACTCAGAACTTGGCTGGGGGGTGGGGGGTGGGGGGTGGGCAGAGGACTACTTGTTTCTGGGAAAATTCCCTCATTTTAGAAACAATCCAGTGCTTGGCAGGGCTGGCGGGCCTGGCTGGGTAAAGGTGCTTTGGGGAGAGTGTGCTGCCTTGCTCTACAGTTCCTGGGGGCCCACACTGACCTGGCCTCTCCATGACAGCTCCTTTTCTCGGAACTTGCACCTGCACATCATTCCCACCTTTGGGTCCTGGTGTTTTTTTGTTTGTTTGTTTGCTTTGATTTTTTGTTTGTTTGTTTTTTGAGGCAATTTGGTTTGCAATGAAATAAAATCTTGAAAGCAATTGATACTTTTATGGTTTAAATTACAAAATTAAGGGATGTTTACTGAAGACCATTTAAAAATTCTGTGAAGACTTAAGTAGAACACTGAGGAGCTGTCTTACCCACCATTGGCTTGAATAATTATCTGAGTAACAGTAATCAACACATTATGTATGTGTTTCAATTCACTATAATAAGTGGTGCTATTTATAAAATGATACAACTGTCAGACACATATTATTTACAAATTTAACAAAAACACTAGTCAATTATTATGTGTGTGGACAATGTGATATTTGAAAATTAAACTCATTTTGAAAATATAACAGAAAAAAATCTTCAATATAAAGAATTAAAAATTTAAGAAAAAAAAAAGAAAGTTTAACGCCCAAAGCCAAACAGCCAATGAACCAAACAGACATTTCTCAGAGAAAGAAATAAAAATTGCTAATAAATATATGAATGAGGGGCTGGGGAGATAGGTCAGTGGAATAAATGCTTGCCTGGAAAGTGCAAGGTTCTGAGTTTGATCCCTGGCACCTCAAAAAAACAAGAGAGAGAAAGGGGGAGAGAGAGAGAGAGAGAGAGAGAGAGAGAGAGAGAGAGAGAGACAGAAACACAAAAGAAAAGGTTCATCCCATAGAGCACGCACCTTAGACCCATACTTGGGAGGCAGGAAACAAGAGGATCACTATGAGTCAGAACTGCATAGTAAGACCCTGTACAACAACAACAAACATATATGAAAGAATGTCCAACATATTTATCTGGTAGAGAAATACAAATGAAGTTTACACTGAGATTCATCTCACCCCATTCACAATGCCACTGAGTCCTAGCAAGGATGGGGGACAAAGGCTCCTCCTGTATTGCTGCTGGGAGCATACATTAGAAGAGTCACCATGGAAAGCGATGTGGAAGCTGACCAAAAATATGGGATTTAACCTTGGAAGATACAAAAGATGAGTGTTTTGTTATGCAGGTCTTGCTTTGACTTGCCCTTGATTACCCAGCAAAAAAGCATAATTACGAGGCATGAAACACAGAGCTGGACTGGTGAAATGAGCAGTAGGAGGCTTGGATCAATAGCCTCCAATGTGGCAAGTTTCACTGATTGCCCACTGCAATTGTGGAACATTGAACTGTGTATGCATATGCTTCCTCTTAATTCGAAGAGAAGAATTTTTCTTTTCTTTCCTTAGCAACATCAATAGGAAGGTGGGTCATGCCCACACACTGTGCTCTGTATAACTATTGTGAGGACAATGTGCAGTATGTCAACTGTTAAAAAAAATTAATGTTTATTGAAAGTGTTAATGTTTAATTGTTTGATCAATCTTATACACCAATATCTATTAATCTAGACTGATCTGATGATGAAAATATATAATATAAACATTGTTAAATTTTTCTGGTTTTGAAATTCTGTACTATGTGCAAATAAATAAATAAATAAATAAATTTTTAATTTAAAAACAAAACCTAAAAGTTGAGCTGCCATTGATCGAGCCGTACCACTCCTTGGTATATATGCGAAGCAACCCAAGTCAGCATGGCATAGAGATAGTTACGCTCTCATGTTCATTATAGCACAATTCGCAGTAAGAAAGACATAGAAACAGCTCAGATGTCCAATAACAGATTTCTAAATGTGCAATCACCCTGGGAGGCTGAGGCAGGAGGAGTGCAAGGTTTAGCCCAGGCTAGGCAATGTAGCAATTTAGTGAGATTATGTGTCAAATAAAAGTAAAAGCTCAGAGGAAAGGACCTTATTTTTTCATATACCAAAAATGTTTTTAATTATATTATTATTTTTTATAATCTGTATGAAGGAGAAATTATCTTTATATGTTTTTAAAATAGGCATGGAAAGAAGCAGGTGAAAGAGATGTATAAGCGAATATCTTCTCTTCTTGGATATCTCCTTATGTGTGTAAACACATGTACATATGTATGCATATTTTATTCACTAAAACATCTGCGTCACTGTACTTCAATAAAGTGAACCCTCCTAATAATAATAATAATAAAAAAGTGCAATCTATGCACAATGGAGTATCATTCAGCCATGAAGAATGAAATGTCATTTGCAAAAACGTAGATGGAATTGATGAACATGATATTAAGTGGAATAAGCCAGAGTTAGAAAAACAAGTATCAAAAAAAAAAGAAAAACAAATATCAAACAAAAAAGAAAAACAAATATCATGCATTCTCCTTAATACACAGAATCCATAAAGGATGACAAGAAAGTAGAAGGAAGACTGCTAAGACCTGCAGGGGACCATAAAGATGAGAGGCTAAGGATGAGAAATGGGAGAATGGATACAATGAAATACACACATGCTCAAGCCCAAGATTTCCAAGGTCATGGAAAGTTATTAGGCACTATTAAGAATAAATTGTAAAGGCTTTCACTTTTAGAAAACAACATGGCATTAATACATATAAGCAGGTACTTTCTGCTTTTTTATTAAAAATTCACACAATACTGTTTTTATAAAAATTAACTTTCCTTTTGAATTGGTAATATTGGTGTGTGGCCCCCCAAAATAGTACACAACCAGGTATGCTTTAAGAGCTCTTACTTCCACTCTTACGTGTGCCCATCCCGTTATACTTTCTACCCTGGTAAGAAACTTCCCCTTTTTACGTATGTTTTTCTTTTCTTTGTGCACATAAAGTACATGTGCATGTGTTTTCTTATTTCAACTTGCGTTACATAAAAAATAGCCCACTCCATTACTGTGGGCACACCAGAATATCCACAGAGCTCCAGTGTAACTGCACAGACAAAGCCAACTCTGTGCTCCTTTATGTGACCCTGTGCAGAAGGGTTTTGCCACTTGCTGTTACCTGTAAGAGGGCAGTTCCTCTGAGCATACAAACAACGCTGCCACGATCACCTTGGGTAGGTGTTATGCTGAATGATGAATTCAGGCACATAGGATAAATTACTGGGCATGGCCCTGCTGAGTCGAAGTGTGCGTCTGTCTCTTAATTTTGGAAGATATGATTCTTCCCAGTGGTTTTAGCTTTATGCAATTCCATTAGAAATAAAAAAAAGAGTCTGCTTTCCTTCAGTAATGGTAGCATGCTGTGTTACTCAGTACTGTCATTCTAGCGGGTATGACATTATTATATCTTACTGTAGCTTTAGCTTGTGAACTACTATTTTTGTCTAAAATTGTAGCTTTACTTTTACAATTGTAATTATAAAAGACACTAAACATTTTTGTCCATTTTTCCCCAGAAAATTGTTTATTCTGATACCTACTGCATTTTTTCCACTGAGCTGTTTACTCTGAATTTTTCCGAGCTCATTATTCATTACAGAAAAAAATTACTTGCTTTTCTTTTTTTTCCTGGGGTCTAATTTAGGACGTTATGCTTTTAAGGCAGGCACTTATGCTGGGGAGCCATCTCCTTGGCCCAGCACATTCTTTTATGATATGAACTGTAACTTTAAAAAATACTTTGTTACTTCTTGTTAAAATACACACACACACACACACACACATACACACACACATATGATTTTTAAATGGATGAGTAAAATTGTCCAGATTTCTCAGGCACAGTGTGACATTTTAATACATGTATATAATGTGTCATCACCTTAGAACATTTAACATTTTCACTGTCTCAGACATATATTATAGTTTTGTTTGGGGAACATTTAAAGTTTTCCCATTGAAAAATTTCTTTCAGGCTTTCACAGAGAGAAAACTGGTCAAGCAATGACCATGATTCGTCAGATGGCTGACACTGACAAAGATCTACAAGATGCTGTACATGGTTCCAGTGTAAATCCTAGGACATTTGACTGACCTTGTCAGATACAAAATTACATTTTTAGTCATATAGGTCTTGCTTTAACATAGTCTTCACGATATAGCAGAAAAGTGTGACCACGAGGTATAAAAAGTAAACCTATATTAATATGCTGAGTTGTAAAAGGCTCAAGTCCACGATTTCTGACAACTGCCAATTCTGAGGATAACTCACTACTATTATGGACTATGGGACTACATTGCGTTATTTTGTTGAATTCCACTACCTACAATTTTTAGACTGGCTTTAAGTATGAAAAAGCCCAACTTCTCTAACTACAATGGAACACCCATCTCTGACAAAACAGAATGAGAAAAGGGGAGATGTTGGGAGCCAAGAAGCTAGGAAATTGATCAGATACATGAAAGTGCATCTTGGTCCAGTGCCTAGAGCACACATACTACCTCACTCCTGAGATGAACATCCTGTCTGGTTAAGGTTTGCTGTCAGTTGTTAGGCAACCTAGTATTGTGTGTTACTAACTTTGCAGAAGTGTAAATAGATGACAGTTTCGCTGTGAAAAAAGGGGTAAGGAAATATCATATATATATATATATATATATATATATATATATATATATATGAGTTAGGACAGATATGCAACTACTTTCTCTTAGTTCACTGAGAATAAAAGTTTGACATAATATCATTTAGACAAGATATGAAGTCTGCATCTTGTCCAGTGAATTACTACTATGAAGATAATAATATGCAATGTATTAATTGTTGTTAACATTCTACTAACCTGTATTGAAACTGTTTTATCACTATTCTTCTTTCTCATTAAAATGAATAAAAACAAAAAACTAAACAAAATTTTTTCATTGACTATTTTTAAACATATTTTTCCACGTAAATTTAGAAGTCAAACCATATACAGTGTTGTAGCAGGACAATCCTATGATATTTTTTTTTGTCTTTTGCTTTATTTTATTGCCTTTTTTTTAAACAAACATTTACTTTAAAGAGAGTGTGACAACAATTGATATGACATTAGAAGCAGTACTCATTTAGAAGATCAAAATGACAGATATTTCAAGCATGGTTTTAGTATTACACATTGCTATCCTCAGTGTAGTTGCTTAATTCACAGATACCAACATATAGAGTTAGTCAGGGTGAGAATTCCATCATAGCTGCTATTTTGAAAAACTTGATTGAAATTCTTAGGATCACTGCCTTAGACATCTTGATTATATAAATGTATGGTTTTGCCCCTGCCATAGTTCCTAACTTTTCTCCTTTCTCTCTCTTTATTGTTTAATCCTTAAGTTCTTGCTTTCCATTTAACTGTGTTATACCTATTTTTAAATATTAATTTAATTAGTTATTCTAGTATCCTATAGAATATTAAAAGTTAGTTTTCCTGTCAAACTGTACTTCTATATCCCTCTTTTTCTTTATTTCCTTTTGTGTATGATTATCTTTTTTGCAGTTTTTATTTTGATTTACATTTTGTTGTGTTCATATGTTTATTTTGGAGTTTTAGGTGGCCAAATATATCAGCCTATTCCTTTCCCCACTCCAAAATGTATTCTTTCTTAAATTTTAATGCAGTAGAGTATTTTAAATATTTTCTCCTTTGCAAATATCCTCTTAGAGTAAGGCCCCTCTGATGTAAGATAATGCTATCTCATCCAGACAAGAAGCATGGCAAATGTCTAATTTATTTAAAGTTTAATATCATGTTTCCTCTTGAATGGAAATGTTAACATGACAAACCCTTGAGGTTTGACTATTTCAATGTCTAATCCCACATATACAACAGGAGGCTTTTTATGGTCATGAATATTTGATGAATTGATAACAGTTTTGCATATTGAAGATACAAATCTCAATATCAATTCCAAATGGTCTTAAACAGATCCCTTGGAAGATTATTAGCATTCAGAACTTCTGTTAAGTTAACTGAAGAAAACCTATTGGGAATATATATGGATATATGTTTTGTGCATTGATAGAAGAAAGGCAGAAACAGGCAGGAATGGGATTCATATTCATCAACTTGTCCTTGCATAACTTTCTCCTCAAAACACACTGCCATAATTTGATGTCAGTGACAGTTTGGAGCATTGCCATCAGCCTGGGCAGCTACACAGTAGTGTGACTAATGTTTATGATAGCAGCAAACAGGTCACTTATTTGGGACTGGAGGCTTGTGTTGATGGGTGAGCCTGTCTTAACCTTGGCATGGCAGGAGTGTTGAGAACAACTCCATCATGTATTTAGCTAGTGCCAACGTCATGTCTGGTGGGTATATCCAGAAATAAGCTCCAAGGCTCTGGCTCTAATCAGATAAATTACTGGTAAATTCCCACAGCATTCAGCATGGAGGAAGAGTGCCCTGCGGGACCTGCTGTGTGGATAGGATGACCTTGCGCTGATACCGTGGAGTTCGATTGTCCTCAGCCTTGGGGAAGACATCTGCCATCTCAGCTCCCTATTTTGCAGGAAGAATGGATGAGACAAGGGAATGATAAATGCTGGCAGTAAGCCAAATCCTATTTTCTTCTTGCATGAAAATATTCAGCCTAGGAGCATTACTTTAGTTCTACATTAGCGTGTACTTGGAAAGAGTGAACCTACCACACGTACATCGCTGAGTTCTACCCATCACTCCTAGGTAGACTCACTCATTCTTTGCCCATAAAAGCAAAAACTCTGTTAACTCACTAAGGTACATGAAAAATATCCTCTACATTAAACTATGCTACCAATTTTTCCTACATTCATTCTTTATTTCTTTGCATTTGCTAGCAATCGTAAATTCAACTTATATTTACATGCTTCTTCTGACTCCTCAAACAAACCTCTGCCCTCATTAATTTACTTGATAGTACACTTTTATCCTGTATGGAGGATATTCTTGGACCTGGTAAAGTTTCACTCAGGGTTTGATCTGCTTAAGGAAGTAGACAGAGCCATTGAGAATGCTCAGCAGAGTGAAGTGACATTTGCAGATTGTGACAGTAGTAAGCCACACAGAAGTTTCATGCAGTGAGCATTAGATTTTGGAATCCATTGATTCTAGTAGTTTGATTGGAGTAGTTTGTTCCAAGTTTATTTGCTTATGTATTCTGATATCACAGGAAACTGGCCAAAATAAAACATAAACAAATGAATAGAGCCTGGTAGGGGTTGAGGCTTGTAAACATTGCTCCTGGGCCTCTTAAGTTTCCTGATGGAGGTATCTCGGGCAACACCTGTGCCTTCTATGCAAATCATCCTGATCATATTTGATCAGGTGTATATTTAAAGACATCATCAAATTTTACTTCTGCTTTCACATGCATGGCCTTTCTTTTCCTAAGGTACCTGGGCTATTTGTTCTTGGTTACATTTATTTTGTAGTTAATAATAGACTACTGACTGTCTTGTTTTATACAGTTTTATATTTCTCTTGTCCCTTGGGGGGTACACTCTAATATGTCAATGGAGGCCCTTGGTGCTCAGGCTGTAGCTACAGAATTGATCATTCGAAATCAACACATCACCCTGGTTTTCATTCTGATCCTCAGACCTAATAGCCATGTGACTTTGGGTAGCATAAAACTGAATCTTTCTGTCCACTATTATTACTATTAATTTTAATAATATATATTATCATTGATCAAGGGGTTTTTGTCTTCCCCTTGGAAAAGCTTCTCTATTCAGGGTATCCTAATGAGATCCAGGCATACCTTCTTTCACAATTATTTGGTTCCATTTTCCATGATAAAGTCATATGTTAGTTTTCACAATTGAATGTGTAGTATATGCCCTGCCATATTCTCTCCCTCCCCATCTCTTCTCTGTCTTTCTGTCTCTGTCTCTGTCTTTCTGTCTCTGTCTCTGTCTGTGTCTCTGTCTCTCTCTCTTTCTTTCTCTCTCTCTCTCTCTCTCTCTCTCTCTATATATATATATATATATATATATATATATATATATATATATATATATAATTTAATACAGGGTCTCACTACACAGATTGAACTCTAGTGATTCTCTTGTTTTTCAGCCTCCCAAGCACTGGGATTATAAGAGCACTCACCACACCCATTCTCATTTGCTGTCTCAGCCTGTCCTGTGGGCAGGGCCAACACAACAGGCTGGGGATTGGACCCCAAGCCCCTGTGTCTGCCTGAACTGGCACTTTAATCCTTTAATCTGCTGAGCTATCTAGACAGTCCTCTCTCTCAATAGATAGATAGATAGATAGATAGATAGATAGATAGATAGATAGATAGATAAATAGATAGATAGATAGATAGGTAGATAGACAGATTTCACTTAATATTCACAATGTTTTGGCATCATAGTTATAATTAACTTTATTTTGTGTATGCAAAATAAGAAGGACAGATAATTTAATTTATTTTCTCTAAGTCATAATTTTATCAAGAAACTCCAATTTCACTTCAGATGTTTCAATACCAAAGCAAGCTCAATTTTATAAAAAATATTTTGACTGGTAAAAATAATGTACATCTACTTTTTAAAATATAGTTGCTTGTTGCAGGGTCTCATTATGCAGCTCAGACTTCTGGTGATCCTCCTTCTTTCCACCACCTCATTACCACTGGCATTATACGCATGCACCACTACTGTTGCCAACTTGGACTGCTCTAGGGATGAGGCTGGCATAGCACGTGGTGTCAGGATAGAATCATGGTCCCTGCACTTGTCTAAATTTATCTAAGCTTGTCCAAACAGGTGCTTTAGTTTGCTCAGCTATCTTGCTGGGTCCTGCATCTCTATTAACAATAGGAGAAGAGAGGAAATGAGAATAAAATAGTAATTAAAAGGGATCTCAGTGTCCTTTCACAACAGAAAACAGTAGTTACACCAGAAATTGTGTCCCGATGAGACTACACTTCTGTTTACATATATGTATATATACACAAATGAGCTCACACTTCACTGTGTTCAGCAATGCTTTTAGCACTTAATTGGTCACCAAGGTAATTCTCATGTCTGGTAGCATGCATGGTATGTAAATATCTTTCCATTAAGGTTTATTTCTAGGTGTTGCCCTAAATCCTTACATACTCATAGGTGGGGATTCATCCAAGTGTTTGAATCTATGATGCATGGATATAGATTAAAGATATGTGACAAATATGTTAGTCCACTCATTGATTTAAATATCTTTGGAAGTACATAAAGGAAAAGTCTACCCTGGTTGTGGGTTCCACCAACCGGTAGGCTTCTATCCTGAATGGAATAAAAAGCAAAGAAAGGTCCACGGTTGGTTGCTTTCTGTCTGTCCTTACATGGGCTGTTTCTCCTCTGTGATATCCCTCTGCCATGTCACCATGCCTATGGACTGAAACTTCTACAAACTGTGAACTGAAATAAACCTTTCCTCCTTTAATTTATGAATATCGCATATGTTATCCTAGCAATGTCAAAGTAATTACGACACTTTCCAAGAAATATGACCCAATTTCTACTCCTTACCACAGTTTACAATTCAATAGTTCCTCACTAATCCTTGGCATAACCGAAGTCTTAAGTTCTTACAGCTGACAGTCAATGAGGTGAGCTATGGTTGGTATGCAGGTGTACATGATCGCATTGATATCACAGAGCCTAACTGGACGTGAAATGTAGTAGATTCTTGGGGAATATGGGAAGGACACAGATTTTGTGTGGGAGACTTGGCAGGGTGTGCAGCAGCCCTAAGGTTGTTGAACCGTAAGGTTCAGCACAGAGTTTATTGTAGCTGGCTCAAGGAAGGAGAAGCTAGATGGGCTCCAATGGGTTAGGGTCACAGGTGAGCAGGACTTTGTGGGAAGTGACAAGACTTGGACTTGGACTTGAGGTTTGAAAGGGGTGCTAAACCCATGAGTGAAATACTAAGAGCTGAATTTTTCTAGATTGTTTGGCCACCATGATACGTAAGTCATACGGAAAGAGAGAAAGCAGGGATAGCAAACATGAAGCCATGGAAGGTATCCAGGCAGTAGTGAACCTGGCTTCTTTCAGTGTGGAATAGACAAGTCCCTGGGGCTTAGTTCTGCTTCTGTTGTAGCTTCAGAGCTCAACATGTGCTGACAAATTGAAATGGAGTGATAAAATAGCAAAACTCAAACTGATGATAGAAATCTTGGGCCACACACACACACAAAAAGGTCAGAATTGACTAAAATTCATTACACAGGTTTT